>VWYK01125709.1:0-28336 GCA_013399775.1 Semnornis frantzii | reverse complement strand
CCTTGAGTGACCTGTACTAGTGGGAGGTGTCCCTGCCTATGGCAGGGGGTTGGAACTAGATGACCCTTGAGGTCCTCTCCAACCTTACCATTCTATGATCCTTGTTTCACCCAACAGTGATTCTTCAGTTAAGCATGTTGAGGAGCCACACAGAAATTTCCAGCTTAAAGAGAGACGTATGGAGAACAGGAAGCATGATTGCAGGTGGAGGCTGGGAGAAAATCAGTGCATTTGCCTTGAAAAAAAATAATTTCACATGCTAGCAAATGAAAATGAAATTTATAAAGGAGTTTATTTGATTGGTAAAATGTAATAAAAAAGCATTTGTGGTACTTCTTCTGCAAAGAAAAAAAAAAAGGCATCTGGTGATTTTGCATATTTATTTTCCCTTACAAAACATTAGAAAAGCATAACTGATAAAAAGGATAACAACCGAAAGAGCAGAGCAAAGAGGAAAATACATCTCGATATAATTGGATAATGCATAATAAAAATACAGAAAACACATGCTTAAAACAGCTTTCATTCTCTTACTGTAAAAAGTCATTTTACGTGGTGAATAAAAAATATACGCCGGTTGCTCTGAAAATTGCAGTTTTTAGAAGAGGTAACTAGCTGAGAACAAAATATATATATCTATATATATTCATAAATATAGAAAATGTGTATATGCTGCATCTGTCCTCAGAAAACACAATCTGGAATAAATGGTTTTTGATTCATGCACACAAGTTACCAGAGGGAAAAAAAAACAACAAAGAACAACAAACTTCATATATTACCTAGTGGACCAATCCTGTAAGGCACTGACTGCATTTCCTGAGCATCCTCAAAGCCTTATCAAAATACTTAATGAAGGAGACAAGTGGCCAGTGACAAGGGAGGCTACTCAGCAGCTCACAGGAGATGCACTCAGCAACTCACAGGATTCAGAAAAACTCCAATGGCAGCAGGATTGGGCCCCTCAGACTTGGGTAGTGCTTGTGCTCAGCAATGAGTAAAACTCTGGTATCCCCAAGCTCTGACAGACAGGAGACCAGCTGTAAAAGCTCAAGTAATATTACTTCATTAGGATCTGAGGGCATGGAGTGAGCAGCAGAAGGCATTCCTCATGTAGGGAACACCTTCCTGTGCCCCTTTCTTGCCCAGATACCTAGGCTAGTGATTCACATTTAAAAGGAAGATGCTTCCCATACCACAGAGGGTCCCTGTCTGCCAGCAGAGGACAAGGATCACGCTCCCCTCCCCACAAAAGTAATAATGCAAAACCTCCTCTGTCTCAAGGGCTAAACTGACAGCCACCATACAGCTGAAAACCACCTCAAAGCTGGCATAGTCATCCAGCACAAAGTACTGCACAGCCAATCACTATCATCATCACTGGTGAACCCCAGAGCAGACAGGTCTATAGTTGGTAGGGATAGCCTGAAGCATAGCAGCTACACAGGACAAATAAATTTCTGGGAGCACCTCCTCCTTGCAGTTTGAAAGAGCTAAACCAATGTCCTAGCCCTCAGGGGGTTCGCCAGGGGGCACTTAGCCTCCTGCAATGACCCTTATGTGTTCAGACCCCCACAGATCAGCCAGAGGCCAAGCCAGTATGAGAGATTAGGCTCTGAAATAACAAACCTCTGCTGTTTGTTTTGAGCTAGAGTGTTGTTACCCAAACTGCAGGACTAGTACTCCTGGCCTCTCATTTGATTAACTGGAGGGAAGGCACTGGAGGCTGCCATTCAGTCTCTCTGATGGTCCAAAACACAGGCTGTGCATGGAAAATATAGGACCCTTAAGGAAGCTGAAGTCTCACCAAGGCAGACCCTGTCTAGCAAGATCACGATAAAGTCTACGCATAACTTTTCTCTGCCCATTACCATTTCTCACTCCAGAGGGACGCAGTGGTACAGAAGAAGTCACAGTGATACAGTACTGAGCATCAAAATCTTTCCTCCTTCTGCATTTCCAATGAAACCTTGCATTTCCTCTCTGATCACAGCAGGGGAAAGTTTCCTAAAACAGGTTTGGGGGATTGAAAGTGAGGGCACGTCAGCCTTTTTAATACAGTAGCACCAATCAAACAGCCAGCCTTTGGCTCACCTGCAAATGTTCTCCTTTAACATTATATTAAAAAATGAATAATGGAGAGGAAATAAGAGATAAAGTTAGGTGAATAAAATCTCCAGACATGAATGACTCTAGAGTTCTGATAAGGCTGAGACATTGGAGGAGATATGCCCAAGTATCTCCACTAAGGAACAGTTGTCTACCAGACAATGATGTGTGCTAAGCGAGACGACAAGCAGTGCTGATGGGATAAGCCATTGGTTTGCTTATCTCAATGGATGCTCAAAAGTAACCTCTTGGTTTTCTTCTACATCATTCTCCTAGCTCCCACCCCTGCTCAGCACTGGGGCTACTTCTCTGCTGTCCATAAAAGAGCTCTGCAGATCTCTGAAAAGGCACACAGTGAAGAAAGTAGAACAGAGTTTTTGTAAAGGCAGCTCTGTGACTAGCCTGCTCTTCACATTGCTGGTTCTTCTGCTTAGATCTTCATCAGATGCTTAGCTGCTTAGGCACTTTAGAAATACTACCTTTTTATGTGGAGAAAGCAAAGACCTAGGTCAGGCTCAGGGGAACATGCAGAAAATGTCCACTTGCCAAACCAAAATGTTTTTCCAACCCATACAGAGCTGTCAGTAAAGCACTGGCAGATGCACAAACATGCTCCAGTTTTGTATTTTCAACGGGTACCATCTTAACGTAGTCGAAACGCAAACCACAACCTCCAGCTGCGCATTTCAGTGCAAACTGCTCTCATCTCGTACAGCCTTGAATGAAACATTAGCACAAAGGCAGCCTAATTGAAACAGGATCTTCTCCTCCCTAACTGCAAATCCTCATCATTGCACACAATCCCATAGCTCATGGCAAAGGGAAAAGATCTGTTCCTGGCAAAATACTTCTACTGGGAGGGCTGGACCAAGCTCTAGGCTGGACATAGACTCACCACAGGGAGCAGCTCTGCTTATGGACAGGACCTTGCTTCTTTAACAGGCCTTCCTCGCTCCTGTGCTGCAGCAGTGTGGCAAGCTGCAGCTGGAGCAGATGTCTGCAGAGGAGGTGCTGGGCTCTGACTCCAGTTTATAGAACACTTCAGTGGGTGGTGTTTCTCTTGAAGCAAGAAAATAAAAGTAACAAAGATGTACCCTGAGTGGCCATCTTCCTTTCATTTCGAAATCTGAGCACTTTCACAAATGAAGGCATTCCTATTCCAAATCCAGATTTGGAAATTCTCCCTATATCAAACCCAAAAAATATTCTGATTGCTTCTCTGGGTCCTAAACTCTAGGTGAGTTTTCCTATGGAGAGCTTCTACCTTTAATTGAGTGCCTAAACTGAAACAGCTCCATCCCATGAAGAGACCACAGTGAGACTAGGATACAACAACCAACAAGTAAAATTAATGACACCACAAAAAAGCACACGGTCTTGACTATCAGATATGTTAAATAAGCAAAGCTTCTGTGGAACGAAATTGTTGTGAGATGTAAGAACATTAAAAAAAAAAAAAAAATCAGAGCAATTATGCCCTTTAATTGACTATTTTCACCTCTCTCCCCTCACAGCTGAAATGGGGCAGGCCAGTTTTTTTCCTGTTCAAGTTGGTTTTGGTCTCTGTACTGTCACGCTGCTGGCACAGACCTGCAGAGACAGGACTTCCTGCACTTCAGGGGAATCTTGAAGTGAGGCTATTTTTTAAACATCAAACTATTCCTGTTCGTTGTGCACTCTGCTTCCAAAAATAAAACAATCATCCCAGCCTTTAAACAAGTGGACAGACCTTTAAAGTTTCATAACAATGTTTGAAACCTGGGGTAGGAGGGGTGGGAACAGCTATAAACTTTCCTGCTTATGTGAAATAAAGCAATCAGTATTTCTGGATATGGATAAAAACAAATCAGAGGTCTATTGCTGTTCTGCCAGCCAGCCCCTGTGAGACAGACAGTGAGAAAGGGTTTTTTTGTTTTTTTTCACTGATGAACTAAATGAGAGGGGCAATACACAGGAAGGAAGAGGGTAGACAGGTACACAGCACAGAAATGACTTGCCTGGAGCAACCACATGAGCAGGCAGAAAGATGGAAAATATAACCTGTCTCCTCATTCCCTTAGCCCCGTTCCCAAAACTAGTTTGGGAATGAATTGAGGGAAGGAGAGGAGGAAACAGCAATTTGAAGACGGCAGATGCTCCAGTTTAAACTGTGTCTTCCCAAAGAGGAACCAAGGGTGGGGGTAGGGGAGATGGCTATTATTAATGTCCTTCCGTATATAGCAAAGCAGACATCCTGCATAATGGCAACACAATACATCAATAATAGCCCAAGAATAGCTTCCTACCATTTTTTTTTTTCCCCTGACAGTTAGCAACATAAAGAGAAAAATCAAGCTGCTGAGATAAATAGCTGAGTCTCCACCCCCACCTCAAATTGCCTTGGCATATTTTAAGAGATAAATGGTTCTATGAGAAATTTAAATAGCTTTCTCTTTTCTTTTTTGGCAGCTGCAGGAACTGGGTCAGGTGTAGAAATTATTAATTTCGAAGCCTGAAAATCCAATGTTTGAAACTAAGGGTTTTTTCCCTTTTCAAGCATCAACTTTCTTAGAAGTAGAGTTCGAAAAAAAAAATAAAAATTGAGTTTCTTTTCTTTTTTTTAAACAGAAGTCAGATAAAAATAATTAAATAATAGTGCAAGCTGCAGAATAGGGATAATTTGCATAACAATTTAATGGACATTAGGAGTATCTNGAAGAAAGCACATTCTGCAATATCTGCTTGAAAATGTAGGAAGCAAAAAGTTTTGGTGGTTTTTTTTTTTTTTTAAATAAAGTATACTATTTGCACAATGGCTTTCGTTCTTCTTGATCAAACACAACACTGGAAGAATGCCTTGAAGAAAAACACTGGAAGGCATCACACTGTAGTTCTACCCTAACTCTAAGTGCTTCCCAAGAGGCAAGAGATTACTGCCAGAGTGACCAGCACTGAATACTTTCACAAGGAGCCCATTTATTTATTGCCAGGTCTCAAGACTGACACCCCAGTGAGCTAATCTGCTTAAGGCTGTGCTTGTTGGCGCTCAGAGTTGGTGAACCTGGTGCTGAACCACGTGTAAATCACTGCCTTTCCCCTTCCACTCAAGTTACTCTTGTTCTGCTCAGTGACACAAGGATTTCCAGCCCAGCTTCTCTGTCTGATGCCAAAAGCCATCTCCCTTCTCACACCATATATGGAAGCATCTCTTTACAATCATAAACCTCTGAATCTTAGAGAAAAGAAAGGTCAAATCCTGTAGAAACTGCTGTGAGTGCAAAGAAATGCTAATATATCCCTCATAGGATAGTACACTGGTTAAGACCTGTAAAAGGCTCAAATTTCTAGTCCTACAAAGGGACTCCATGATCTTAAAAGATACACAGTTGGCATGCAGCCTACTGCCTCTGCTGCATGGCTGGTAAAATCCCCCTGTTGCTCGTGCTCTGTTCCATGTCCCAAATCAGGCAGATACCTGAGAAGGCAGAGAACTCCCTCATTTAGACTCGCTGCACCTCCATGGCGCTGCCAGTTTGGGCTCTACTTCCCTTAGTGACCAATCAAAAATTTAAAAGGTGACAAAGACACAGCTGTAAATAGAACTGCGGTGCCTAGAAAGTCAGAGCACAGATAGGATCTGAAGACAGACTGTAATTACAGGCCCTGCTACTTATTACATAGGCCAGTTGTGCTACATGAGCCTTCGGTGGAAACTTCCTGTGTAATTAATAAAGGAGAAACAGAATACTTGTGCAATCACTTTTCTAGCTTTCACTGTGGGGGTCCAATCCTGTCATCCTGGATTAGCTCTAATCATAGACAATCTTACTCTGCATAAACTGAGGGCATCTGTTCTGCAAGACTGGGGAAAAAAAAAAGGAAAAAGAAAAAAAAAAACAAATAAAAAAGAAGAAAATAAAAAAGGAGGACAAACCCCCCACTGCAAACCTACACCACACAATTAAGAAGGAAAGGAAATTGATCCTGGACACCCCCACTCAGATCGTAACCTGACAATGTTTTCAAAGCATCTGGCAAAAAAGAAGAAGAATACCATGAAATATTTAAAATCCTGCTTCTGTGAGGATTACGTAGAGAGAGGAAAGGTGAGTTTGAGCAGGCTGCATTATTGGCAGGCCCGAAGCTGAAAGCACCACCTTTTGCATAGGAGCGTGAGATGCCCACGGCCCAAGCCAGAGCAGTCCTGAGAACAAGTACCAGGTGGCGGTTCAGCGGTGACTGGCGTGACAAAGCCAAGGCTGTGTGCGTGTGCCATGTGGGATGGTGAGGGCAAGGCAAAGGAGAGGCCTGGTAAAACAGTAAAGCAGCTGCGCCTTCACAGCCCACATCTCAACCTCCTCATCTACAGCTTCAATCAGATTTTCAGCAGCATGGGAAACAGGCATCCCCAAGGGACTATTTCTCCTAAAGGCACTTCTCTTACTGCTGAAACTCTTACCAGAGAGGGACATCCAAGGAAGGGAGAACTGCCTTGTGACATCTGAGATGCACCGAATGGCACTTTGCTTTGCTCTTGCACTCAGGATCTTGCCCTCTCGGTTCTCAAATTCCCAATGGTGTGAAGCATATTTGCAGAAAGACTTTGGCCAAGTGTCACCACTGGGCTAATCCCAGTCTGCACCATGAATAGCAGGTACAAAATGGAAGCTAGATGTGCCCAGCTGTCATAAAGAGGGGAACACCATGAACAGCAGGTACAAAATGAGGCTGGATGTGCCCAGTTGTCATAAAGAGGGGAGCAACCCAGCAATCAGGAGTTACAATGCTCAGCTGTGCCTCTGCCTTGGCCACATCCATCTGCCTGCTGCAGAGTTCCAGTAAAAACCATAAAAGACTTCAGGACAAGCACTGGGCATACAGAAGGGATCAAAATGGTCCTGAAATTCAGAAACAAAAGACACTTTGGAACAAAACTGGCACAGCCACAATCCCCACAACGTTTGCGTAAGATAGAAAGAAAAATCCCTAGAACTTATTTATCAAAAGCCATTTTATGCAAATTTTTTCTTCTGAATATTTAAAACATGGTGAATATTAAACTTCAGAGATCCTTAATACGTTCCAAAGCCCCACGGACCTTTGAAATGCTTGCTCATCAATATGCAACATCTAATCTTGTCAAAAAAAGAAAAAAAAAAGGAAAAAAGAGGGAAAAAGAAAAGCTATTCATCCTCTGCACACTGAGGTTACAGTAAGAATCCCAAGGAAAAAAGCCAAACTTCCAGCATCTTATGCAATAGGTTAAATTTACTTTGGTTGGGAAAGTTTCACTTTCTGCGAGAGAGAAAGTGCCTGTCCATGCATTGCTGCTGAAAACTTCTGAAGTGTGAGGTTGAAATTCTGTAGCTGGATTACAGTAAGCAGTTTATTAAAAAAAAAAAAAAAAAAGGCTTGTGGCTTTGCCTCCTGTTCCAGTGCAATGCAGTCTCAGGATCCCCTCTCCAAAGGGCAGCAGACAGTGCGCCACCTAAAAATCCATTCTAGTCCAAAATGCTGTGGTTGAAAACGGCTTTGCTTGTTTATAAAGTTTAGTGTTTCGTATCGCTTGCATCTGACCTTCAGCAGAAAGAAAAGCTCAGTTAAATTGTGCAAATATGTACCAAATGGGAGCAAGGGAAAACAGCCAAAAAGTGCTGCATGAGCTTTTGTAGGGCTGTAGCCTTTTAGGAGCACCAGTGAGATGAACTGGATGAGAGGCCAAATTGATTTAGGCTCCAGGCAGGAGCTTAAAACACCATGACATCGAAATTCACAAAGAAAATGTTCTGTTGCTGCAACCCCAAATTTCCTGCACATGAAAACACTCTTTTCTTTCATCTTTAGGAGATGCTCGTTCTGTAATCCCACATTTAAAAATGAACAAACAAACAAACAGGAGTCAGCTGACAAAGGATTCTTGTTGGTGAATGGAAGTAGGTCACTCTTGAGTATTTTGCCTTTACAATCTGGTTTGATATTAGTGTTGTACACAAACCAGTAGCAAAACTGCAATGGAGACAGGGAAAGAGTCTAATTTTGTCTTTTCCATGAAAACTGGCGTTAACATCCTGCAATAATGTGCAATGCCTCCCCAGCACCAAGTATCTGGTTAATTAAAAAAAAAACAACAAAGCAACAAACAGCAAAGCAAACACTAAATTAAAACAACAACACAAAACCTCTTACTGGTCAGCCTGCGTTTAAAGACATCTAACTATGAGTAATCAGGCAGAGAGGAATTTTCCTGAAGAAACATAAAAGAAATAAAAGCTCCACACAGGAGACCAAATAAAATCTCCTGTCTCTCACGAATGCAAATTCTGGCTGCCCTTTTACAAAAAAAACAACACCAAAACAACCCCAAAACATCTTAAAGGAATAAAACTGGAGGGAGGGGGAAAAAAAAGCAGAAAAAATAAAAAAAAAAGGAAAAAACCTAATAAATTCATTTTTGAAGAAAAAAAAAGTTAAACAAAAAAAGCCCCCAACAACCCCTATCCTTCAAAGAAATTTCTTCACAATAAATCCCTGCAATCATGTGGTTCTAAATTATATGGTTAAATATGACTGAAAAAGTACTGCACAATTTCATAATCATTTTAAAAAGCAAGAATTATAATAATTTACTTTGATATCCGTGTGGCAGGCCAGTGATACTATGGATGCACAAAACTACTTGATTAAAGATCTGCAGAAGTTTTTCCAACTGCTAGCTAAGCGTTGCAATACCTCTGTGGAGTCAGCTCCTGACTGCAGAGATGAGTGCACGTGGAGCAAGGGGAAAGAGCGGGTAAGAGAGCTGCTTGTGGACAAAAGGAGACAGAGGCAAAAGAGACATCCCAAGTGTCATGTTCCTGCTGAGGGACTCTAATCTCTGGAAATGTAAAGGTAATACCACCACCTGAGGCTTCTGTTTCCTTCCTCATCTTCTACAAGATGGAGGTGTGATACAAGATGTGTACAAACAGCAAAAATAAAGAGAAGTTTGAACTGAATGCTCTTGATACCAGTAAACAATCCCACTGCTACCCCATGCCACACAAAGCCAAAGAGATCAGGAACAAGGAGCCAGGAATAAAGCCTAGGGAAGTTTAAGTAGCAGTGCTCAATATTGCACTCACATGGTGAATACATATGCCAGAGCAGTCTGCAAGTGTGTTTGAACTTAGCTTTTGAGATCACAGCAGAGAATTTCCAGGCTGAAATGAGAGCTCTACGAGGACCTCAAAATCCACTAGGAAAACTATGGAGGTTATGGCTTTTCTCAGATTTTCAGATGTTAGACGAATGTTACAGTTTTGTAAGTTCAAAGTCTGTTCTCTCTCCTGTGCTCCAACTGCCAGTTAGGCAACAGGCTGTTGCAAATTCAGACCTGAAATGTTGAGGAAGGCAGGTTGCAAGGCAGGTTGCATTTCCAGAAACGTTTCAGGAGACATGCCATTACCATGGCAAGAAGGGTACATGGAGATTAAGTTCATCCAGAATCTCTTGATCTTCATGGCAGTTGCCATGAGTTTATATTCCTCAGTAATTTCAGGGAACAGAAACCCAAAAAAACAAACAAGAAAATCGCAATTGCCACAGGAAAAAAAAAAAAAAAAAAGACCCTGGCACTTCCCATAGCTGTGCCTTTAAGATGGGAAGGAAAAATGAGCACAAGAGAAGCAACGGTGTTATTTTAAGAAGACTCACAGTAATTGGATTGTTCTAATAAAGGAAACAGAGACTTCAAAATTAGCAAAACTAGTTAAAAACAGGGAAAAAAAATACATTGTGAAAAGTTTAAAAGCTTTTTTTTTTTTTAATTTCACCAGGTCCAGTGTTGAACCATTGCCCAAGAACACATGTGCTTGCTTTTAAATAGAATTTTGATCCAAAGAAGTTTTCAAAATCATTACATAAACTTTAATTTACTAGCAGTAGAAACCCAGGAACTACAAAAATCTGAGAAAGAAGAAATGGTTTCTTTTGAGGGGGGAAAATATTTGTTAACGATTCTGAAATCCATTTAGGTAAAAATTCAGCACAGTTTAAATTATAATAGCAACACCACCACCCCTGGTATGAATAAAAGGTGGTGGTGGGGGAAAAAATCTCATTTAAAAAAAAGCCCTTCTGACATTACATAATTTAGTGTACAAATAGTAATCAGCTCTAACTGGAAACAGTGTTCCCTCAGCTCTCTCTTACTTTGCACAGTACTAACTTCTAGACAGTACTAAGCAGTTCCTGCTATCCTTTGGCAACAAGCCCTCAATTACAATCAGTAGTGTTTTCTCATGGGAATTTCACCACAGTGAGATTCTTCAGCACACCTCTCTGATAGCCCTGACTTGAAATACTGAAGCTTATATAAGGTGTAGTCAACCCCACTCGGTGTATGAACAGCAAATCAACAGGATGAACCAACTGCAGCAACCAGGCATCAACATAAAACTGATACGAACTGAAATCCTCCCTGAGCCATTCAGCTGAGCTTCCAGGTGTCCAACATTCATCTCCGATGTTGAAGGAGGGCAAAGGCACAGGATATCTCCCCCAAGGACTTTCTTGGGTCCTGTTATCCCTCATCTGCTGGACTTCCTCAAAATCATCAAAAGGAACCAGCATTTATCAAACCTAAGCTAGGCTTGGATGACCATGGCTGGGCAGCAGCCATTACAGGACCAAAAACACTTGGAGTGTGACTTGCTGCTTATTCTTATCAACAGCCACCATTTCTCTAGATGATAATATGGGTTTAAACTGGCAGAGGGGAGATTTAGACTGGATGTTAGGAGGAAGTTCTTTGCAGTGAGGGTGGTGAGGCATTGGAACAGGTTGCCCAGGGAGGTTGCGGCTGCTCCCTCCCTGGAGGTATTCAAGGCCAGGTTGGACGAGGCCTTGAGTAACCTGTGCTAGTGGGAGGTGTTCCTGCTTATGGCAGGGGGTTGGAAGTAGATGATCCTTGAGGTCCCTTCCAACCTTCTATGACTCTATGAATTTGCTTCTCGTTCTTCTCAAGCACATTCTGATGATAGGCAGAAACTCAAGTTAAGGCCTGTATCGCATGAAAGCATTCATTCAGAGAGCGTGAGCGAGACTATTATGTAGAATCCACTACAATAATCACTTTGGTACTCCCACACCTCTTGATTAAGTCATTATCCAAGTGTTTTGCAACTGTGGTAAAAATTTAAGAATCACAGTATTAAAAAAAAAAAATAAACCCAACCCCAAACCCAATTAAAGGTGCATCATCTGATAGACTAAGGCAACAGTGTTGCTTTCTGATTTTAAAAGCAACGTTCAGGCAATGATTAAAGTAAATGACCACAAAACTATCCCATTCATAAAATACAAGTGTTGGCCTTGGGGATATGCTTAAGGATTGGGCTGTAACCATGGCAAACCCAATCTTCTGGAGTAAGTTTAAGTAAGTTTTAAAGCCAGGGTTCAAAGATACAGCAAAACTGGCTGTAGGGCTACTTGTGACATATGGAAACCATCACAGCCACCCAAAACAAAGTGCTGATCTTGTAATATCTTCTTGATGTCCAAATGTTACATTGGATCGGCCACTCAGTGCCCTCCTGCAGCTGGCATAAGGGCAACACTGAAGCCATTTCATGCACTCTGGGAAACTGGACATAAATCTTACTGTGCCCACATCCTACCCAGATCAAATCTGTGTTGCTGGTATTAACGAGTGTAGACCCATGGCTTATGTCATACCATGCAATAGCTTTAAGCCTATGCTTAAACAAACCCCAGGGGCTTAAATGTTTTGCTGAATTAGAACCTGACCCTGGACCCTCCTGGACCGCATCTGACCACACAAATCATGGGATCAGGCCCTACTTGCCAGAAATGGCTAGACAAAGCCAAAGCAGCACAAGCAGAAACTGCAGACTTCAACAGAAATGTCTGTGTGATCTTCCAATTCTTTCTGAAAGGAACAGTTTGGACACTACTGCAGCCACAGATGATGTGGATTTTGACCACGGCTAAGAAGTCCACCTTAAGAAAAGCAAGGTCTCTTTGGCAAAAAGATTCCTTTTCTTTGGAACACCTAAACCAGGCAATACTGTAAACAGGTGAGAAATATTGTCATGAAACAATATCCCAGTGGTTCTTGTAAGTGCAATTAAGAGAAGTCCACCAGCATTTTCTAATTAAATCCTGAAGCGTCAGAGGGGAGATTTCCATACACAGGTAGGTGATGAGAGCCTCTGTGATGTGTGTGTATATATATATACATATTTATATATATGTACACACATATATATACATATTTATATATATATATACACACACACACAGAGAGAAATTTATGCCATATCTTCCAAATGTATTTATAGCAATTCTAGAAGCCAAAACCACACGTAATACAGAAAAGAGAGTGTCTTGGATGCTCACTCCTTCCAACAGACAGATGGCTTTGGTGTTTCAGGGGTGAAAGCAAAAGAATGACAATACCTTTGCCCAACCTAGAAACTAGCCACGTGACATCAAGTATTAATACTGTTAATCTTTGTCAAACATCTTCCATTCATGGAGTATTTTGGAAAGGTTTGGCTCTCACCTCCCTGCACACCAGCCCAAGTCACCACAGCACCCTAATAAGACAGAGGATTCATATCTTGATCTCTTAACTTTGAAAAGGGCTAGAATCCCAAACCTGCAGACCAATAATATTTTCTGGAAAGAGAAGACGTAACTCCAAAAAGCAGTAGTGTGGGCCAGTCTGTGATTAGTTTAACTCCCATAACATCCCTGGGAAGTTGGAAAAAAGCCCTCTCATAGAGAAGGCAGGAGATGAGAAGCCATATGACTTGGCCCAAGTCCAGCCTGTCAGGGCCATAAAAAGCCCAAAGGCTCTGGACTTTGCTCCTCTTTAGTCTAGGCCACATTCTACTTGAAGAGGTAACACCTCATTTGTATCGACCCAGTGTTATTCAGGAGAGTTTCATCAGGCACTTATTTAAGAATGCTAAGAACAAGGAAGATGAGAGCCTGAGGAGTGTTCTGCACCTGAATGGCGCGTGCCCTGCCCTGCACTGGCAGAGTAAAATCCTCCACAAGGACACAAAGGTGTCAGCAATCCTAGCTCTGATTGTTTTTGTAGGGTTAGTTCAAACTGGATTTGCTCAGTTGTTTTCAAGTTGGTTTTTTTTTGCTGGTGGTGCTGCAGACTGCATGTAAAGAAGCAAGCTCAGAAGTACCTTATGTGCCGTGGTTCGGAAGCCTAGATGAAACCTGCCAGAAGTCGTGGTGCAAAAACATTTGTTTACACCTGAAGCAGTAAAATTCTCGAGGGCCAGGGCAGAAAACTGGTATAAAAAGGCAAACTTCTTCAACACAGCCACTATGGTGGAGAATGACTTCTTTTGCTTAATGATGCCACCCTTCTACAGAGACAGATTCATTCCGAGCTGTGAATTTTGGGAAACTTCCCTGACAGTGGTGGAGTCTGCCAACATATAAACCATGTTAGGAACAGAGGTTTCAGACTGGTATTTCAGTATTTGAATTTACTCTATACAGTTAAAGCTATTAAATTTCACAGTGCTCTTCCATAAAGGTTAGTGTTAGACTGAAAGAAAACGCACTCTTTGCAGGAGCTGCAGTGAGCATCTCAATTTTTCCTCTTTCTTTCCTCCTGGTCTAAGCTCATCTAACTTTTCAGCATTAGTGACTATAATTTTAATCAGGTTTCTGTTACAGAGAACAAAGATGAAAGCATCACATTCTTATTATTTTTCAGTGGGTACCTGAAAAAAATTCTTCTAATTCACTCTTGCAGAGTGCTAGTTTGTCACTTATATGGTCAATCAGCCTGCAACTTTCAGTTCTGCTGCTTAATTTGTTAAGTGCAAAGGAAAAGTATTTTCTTTGATTAGATCTGCAAATAAGATATTAATGTGAATTCAGTGATATGAAAATTGCTCCCTCAGTATGTAATTTGCACCTTAGTTATTATGGGTTTCATGAACAAGAATATTACAGCTGCTCTGACTGCTATGAATTTTTAATTTTCTAAAAGTTGGTGGAGGTTTTTTTGGTTGGTTGGTTTTTTGGGGTTTTTTTGTGGGGTTTTTTTTGGTGTTTTTTTTAATTAACCAACTAATAAAACCTTACTGACATGAGACAAAATGTTTATCTGCGTCCAGTTTTTATCTGCCTTGCCATATGTATTAATTCTGGGCCAAAGATGAAAATGGTACTGCTAGTCCAGCATTCTTCTGCAATGACATTTCACCAGACAGAGGCTATAAGCAGATGGGATAAAAATAAAACAGGTTAAAACCAAAAAAAGCCCCCATGGTTACCTTTTGGAATGGCACAGAGAGCAGTTTAATACCTTTCTTTGCTTTCTTAAGATAAAAACTGAACAGCAGCATGTACTTAGGAGGCACTTTTTTTGCAGCTGTTGAAATAAGATTCTTAATTTTTTTAATGAGAACTCCAGATGATGTATATTAGCATCAATGTATATCCCAAGGCCAGATTCAATTCCTCTTACAGCTGAAGGACAATCCTCCAACTGCAATGAGGAGACAGAAGAAGACTATTGCTTAAATGTGTACCCAGAAACCAACACTGCCAGTGGTCCCACTATAATGGGGTGTATGACATGGTGGGATAAGTATTTTTTGACCATCACTTTGCCCTGCAGTTCTATGTACTGTATTGTTTGGGTTTTTTTTTAAACCACTGAGATTTAAAAAATGTGTTTCCAGCCCCACATCCTTAAAAGATCTTCTCAAAAGTCATGATTGGCTTATACCTCTGATAAATCGAAAGCACATTGTGATGAGTGTGGTAGTGTATAGTGTGTGCAAGCTCACATCTTTCTGTGATTGCTCATACATTGTGAATTGGAAGCATCACTACTAAATAAATTTATGCAGTAACAAAATACAATTTCATAAGAAAAAAACCTATTGAACTGGAAGGGAATGGAGACAAGTAAGGGTCTAAGAAAAAAAAAGATAAAATCTATGTCCCAAGGATTCAGTGTCACATCTACACTTGTAGCTGCTGGACAGCTGAAGTTGCATTGCTTGTGTTGTGATGAATGCTGGGTCTGCTCTCACACATTCTAGGGTGCTGGAGCTGCTTCTGCTGGTGAAATAGATACTATTAAAGTCAAAGAGAAGCTCCCCACGACTTCAATGAGAGCTGCTCAGGTTCTCAGAATAACCTGGGAGAAGGAACTAGCTCAGCTTTCAACTTCTACCTTCATGTACTTCTTAAGAGGAAGGAATCAAATGCAGAAGTATAGTTAGGATCATGTTCAGACCTCCTTCTACAGACAGTTAATTTAGATGCTATGACCACTCATTTCTGTCAACTTCAGAAACAGCAACTAGTCTTACTCACTTGCTTCCCTCCTGAAAAGTCACATCTAAATTAAGTGCCTGTCATGGGCAGTCTGAACATGGCCTCTTGAATGGCCCTCTTGTTCCAAGGCCTTCCAGTTTCACTTTTTTTTTTTTTCTTTTCTTTTTTTCTTTTTCAAACAGAAATTCAGACTCTAGGATGGAAAGAAATCATGCAAAGCTTGTGCAATATCCCCCAACAGGCATCCTGGGGAGGGTCACAGTTGATACTCAGAGATCAGTGCTGGCCTTGGCAGTCAGAGCCTGGATCCGAGCAGAGTTGCAGGTCTTGCAAAGGATGTGCCCATCCAAAGGATAACAGCCCTGGTTGTCCCCTTCAGACAGAAGGCCACCACAGTCCTAGAAAATAAGTAGAGAGCAAAGTAAATAAGAATGAAAAACAAGATTAAGCAAATAATCTATTAGTCAAAGAAACTCTCTCCTCGCTCTCCACCTTGTAACAGGATCCAGCCTGAGTCAGCATAAAGCACGAAGTTGAGGTACTTGATGTCATTCATGATTAAGCCATTTCCTGATAAGAGACAATGCTGCAGAGAAGATGGGCTCCCAAGCTTTCTGCTGAATTTAATCCAATTGCAAATAAAAGGAGATTATTCTCTTCACATTTTCAAGGAAGGAAAGGTCTTTAGCATTGGAGAAAACATAAAACTTAAGCACCTATTTATTAATGCAAAAAAGGATAAAAAAGAAGCATCACTGGGAAAGGAGTTTGGTACCAATATCTGACTACTGGTAATCTCCTTTGGAAGAGTGAATACCACAAAACTATAGCATCCATTCCAGGGGTGCCAGCTAAGCAAGCTCCCTGCATTTGTACTGCAACTGGCCCAAAAGGTTGTAGCTACAATGAGGATGTCACTGAGACAGGTACATGGAAACCTCACTAAAAGGCCCAAAACCTGCTCCAGAGACCTCAGCCTCTAACTATGTAAGATTAAGTATTTCTACTAGGAAAGTTGGGAATTTTCCATCACTTGACCTGAGACTGCTGACGGAGCTGCAGTGAGGGGATTACTCCACTGTATTTACTTCAGACACTCATGTGTGAAGCCTAGAGATCTCAGCAGCCAGACTGACAACGTAGGCTCTGCAAAGTTTACTGTAGGAATGTGCCAGAATCTTCAAATGACTGGGCCTAAATAGTGGGTTGATATGTACCCTGGAAGCCAAGGTCAGATTGAGAAATGAACCAGGTGCCTGAAGCTTCAGCCTAGACCTTTAAGCTTTAGTTGATCCTTCTTTCCAGTTCGAGTTAATAGAATCTGCAACTGTGATAAGAAATACATTTGGTCTCATTTCCTTACCCTGCCATCTGGCTGATGTATTATCCAACAAGCAACACTTGCATCACAGAACTCTTGAAGGTTCCCTAACACATTTGTTCCCACATGTTAATTGCTTTAAGGTACTTTTTCTTCTCTTTCTTCAGAGCCTTACCATCAAAATTATATGAAGTGCATAATGAAACTGAACAGGAAAGCAGCACAAAAAACACTGCACAAAACAAAAATGATCCTGTTTATGTGTCCATTAAAATTCAACCAGAGCCATATGTTGAGTTTCCTGTACAATCTTGCTCAAATTCCAACATGCATCAGCTTTCATTCTGAGAACATAAACATGACCAATGTTTGTGTTCGAGCTATCATTTATGAAGTTCTCAAATATTAAGCCCTAATTACCTGAATCATATTCTCTTGCTGTCCTAATGAACCCGTTATAAACAAGGCATCTGATTTTCTTCTCATTTGTGCCAATATAAACGAAGAAGAATTCCTTGGATGCTGAAGTCAATGAAGTCATTTGATTGTAGAGCAAGTGTTACAATAGGCTATGCCTGTTGTGTGTATAACGTGAAGCAGGGGCAAAATTAAGCCAACCTTTGCTTCTGCCCTTCAAGTGATTAGAATACCAACCTCACATCGGTAGCACTGGACGTGGAAGTCACGATCCAGGGCAACAATGCGTACAGTCTCCTCTTGTCCTGGGGCTGGCATGATGGGCTCCTTACACACTGAACATCTTGGGGCAAATTTCCTGAAGAAAGAAGAGATGATCCCAGTTACTGTCAAACTCAGAATGAAGGTTTTGAAATGCCCCAGCAAGCCAGAAATGTGTACATTTGTATGAGCACGCATAGGCGTGTGTAGGTGTCTGAGTCTGTAGCTTTGAACAGCTGCCTCCTGGGAAAGTCAGGAAGGAGCACTTAAGTCTTAAAATGCAATGTCAGGCTGGGTGGATAAGAAGCATTTTGCAAACTGTTAGGAGGGGACTTCAGGAATATCTGGCAGACAGCAAGGCATATTCTGCTTGTCCTAATTAATAGCTAAAGTGCCAGTTGAATGACCCATGATCACGGCATATATGCACTGCTCAGCCTCCAGGCTAACTCTAATAAAGTCCATGCAAATCCTAAGGTTGGGAAGATAACCTGAATCTACTTCAGAAAGCATCTCTTGAAAAAACATCAAAATATTAAAATTTGGAGATTGGAACAAGTCTTGTAAAAAATCTTAATAAACATGGTAAAAAGATTTGCCTCGTGCTAATTTGTTGAGCTTTATTCCATCCTTTCTAAACTTCTGAGCCATGTTACCCAGCGTGCTCCTGGCTGTGCTCGTTCTCAAACAAGAAGAACCAGAGCTAACACCAGCTTTCAATTATCCATTAGTGGATTGTCCTGGCTTAAAGAGGAAAAGGTTTGGGAGCACAGACATTGACGCTCCCTTTTCTACAGTCAGTCTGAGTCAGAGTTGTATAGTGACAATCACCTGCTGTGTGAAGGGACAGGAGTCAGCTCAGGGATCAAGAGGAGCACAGACATTTATTTTCCCCTTATATTGCCCACGATCTGCCCTTCTGGTGAACCTGAATGTGTTCTGTGTTTGCTCTGATTTTGCTTCCCTCAACTGCCCATGGGAAATGACCAGCTTTGCACCTAGGCAGGTGAGGATGCCTGAGAACCTTTAGCCTTTGGTGATTCTTGTTGGCCATTTTGGTTCAAAACTTATCGGTATCGATTTCCTGGCTGCAAATTCTGCCCACAAAAATATAAAGAATTTGCTGCTCTGTAATAAGAGCTGAGGTTACGAGCCATGGAGTGACAGAGGGCAGTGCTTATGAAAAACATCAGAACACGAGGATATCAAAGGCCTTTCTCTTCTGAAATGCCTAGGAAATATTGACTCTGCCACCCAGTCTGTCACATGAACCACCTCAGAATTAACTAGCCTAGAAAAGGAAAAAAAAAAAATCTATCTGTACTAGGAATAAAGAAAACTATGAATTTCACTGGCAGCAGATGAAAGATGTCTGCGTAGCTGCGATCTAACAAAAAAAAGAGAATTAAACAGTGGTTATAGCAAAGGCTCTGAAAAATAACTTAAATGGATCATGATATGACCACAGTTGTACTCGCAGTTAATTATATGCTGCTTCATGCTGGTGCTTCCTTGTGCTATTTAGCTCAAACATGGTGTTTAAAAAGACTTCAACATTCCTCTGTCCAGGCCGCTGCATGTGTAACTTGCTATGAGCCAAATATTAACTCCCACGACTGAGATATGACTGGTGCAGATCTCAGGGGATGTGGATGTTGGGATAGAATCATAGAATGGTTTGCGTTGGAAGTACCCTCCACAGGTCATCTAGTCCAACTTCCTCTGCAGTAAGCAGGGGCATCCTCAGCTAGATCAGGTGCTACTGCAGGGCCTAAACTCAGGGGGTAGTTAAGCTGGAGTGTGAGCACCAGGTACAGTTTTGGTATCAAGAGGATGTACAATATCTGTCAGAGGGAAGATTTAAACTAGATGTTAGGAAGTAGTTCATTCCAGTGAGGGTGGTGGAACACTGGAACAGGTTGTCCAGGGGGGTTGTGGCTGCACCCTCCCTGGAGATGTTCAAGACTAAGATGGATGAGGCCCTGAGCAACCTGTTCTAGTGGGAGGTGTCCCTGCCTATGGCAGGGGATTGGAACTAGATGATCTTTGAGCTCCCTTCCAACCTAAACCATTCTATGATTCTAAAACGTAGAGAACTTGACCTCCATACTAGGCGGATGTGTCATAGCTAATCAATTAAAACTGGGCTGGTCAAAGCGCTGCTAAAGGCCTAGTTGGCCAAAGACATTCCGAGTGTCCCATGTCCCATGCTATCCCTGTCATCTCTCCCTCTAGCTTTCACGCAAGGATCCCGTGTCCCTTCCTTGAATTGACAGCCTCCCACTTCCCATGTGCAGAGCCCTGAGGTCCACATGCAGTCACTGCTGAAAGACTTCAAGACAAGACATCAGGTCTTGCTTCCAACGTTTCTCCTGAAAGGATGTGAGCTTTTGGCCTGCAAGGCTTAGGGAAGCAACAGTCTCTGAATCTGGTGCCTGAGTGATGTGTAAGCCTTCAGCTGGGTCTGTGCTCGGGACCAGATTTTACCTTACAGGACTGCTGGCACAGAAAAGATCACACAGCAGCTGCCAATTAACCCAGCCTATCTGAGCTGCAGGGAACATCCTCATATTGGATTTTAACATGCCAGCTGATTGTGACTGCTTCCCTTTCTGTCAAGTCAGACTGCTTCTTTGAGCTTTCAGGCCCACTCACTGATGTCACGAGGCTCTAATTAAGTCTACCCCCTTAGAAATTAAGAGATAAATGGTTGAGATGTAAACTCCCATTTGTCAGTATTGATTTCCCATTTTAATTGAGGAGTGTAATGTGTCTGTCTTTTCCATACAGGGGAAACATTTGTGCTCTGATTATATCTACCTGTCTTCTCTAGATGAGTTGTGATGATGGGGGTGGTAGCATGGCAGTGACAGAAATTACTTTCAACTCTACCTTTCAACTTGTTTTAAATAGCAGTTTCACTATAAATTATTACCAGAGTTGTATTTTTAGCAGCTTTAAGAAGCTAATTAGCAACCAGAAACAAAAGGAGCTGTGAGCATCCTGTGGCCACCTAAATCCCTCTAGCTGGTAAGCAAACCCCTGCAGAGTGCAACAGTACAGGACCTCTCTTAATTGCTCGGTGGAAGGAGAGAGAGGCTGATGAGGAGAAACATGCACATATTGAGTGCAGGGGAAGGCAAAGGGAATGCAGAGCATTTAAAACAGAGGAACACAGAGGATATCCATGATCCCGGGTCTAAGTGAAGCAGAGATCAAACAGCATAGTCCCTATACCAATTCATCTTGCATGCCATGGTGTGCCTGTTTGGAGCAAAGCTCTGCCAACTATTTAAGGAGCCTTGGGAGGAAATGGTAGAGGGTTTGCATCTTTCTGGACACTCAGATTGTACAGGAGAAATTTTTAAAGACAGGGAAATTTAGACTAGATGTTAGGAGGAAGTTCTTTACAGTGAGGGTGGTGAGGCACTGGCACAGGCTGCCCAGGGAGGTTGTGGCTGCTCCCTCCCTGGAAGTGTTCAAGGCCCGGTTGGACGAGGCCTTGAGTGACCTGTACTAGTGGGAGGTGTCCCTGCCTATGGCAGGGGGTTGGAACTAGGTGATCTTTGAGGTCCCTTCCCACCTTACCATTCTAGGATTCTATCACTCTGTGTTAGCATTGAGCTGAAATTTGGAGCAGCTTACAACTTCTGGGTACTGTCCTGCTAAAATAAAAGCCTGAGCTCACAGGTAACCTCATGTTGAGACTGTTGGATGATTTGTTTGCTTTTTGAGACTGATTAATAAAATAGGCCTAGAGGAAGCATTCAGGAACATATGGTATTTGCAACGCTTCCAGAGAATAGCTGGACTAGATGAACTAGATGATCCTTGAGATCCCTTCCAACCTTACCATTCTGTGATTCTATGATTCTATGACAACAAGCAAAGCCACTGACAGCAGCTTAGGCCATACTTGTGGAAATCCTCGATGCAGTGGATGTTCCCACCAGCATCCACAGTGAAGGGGATCCCATCCAGGCTGCGATGGCACATCACACAGGTGAAGCAGTGGGGATGGTAGGCCTTGCCCGTGGCTCGCAGGATCCGTTCCATGATGGGCTTTGCGCAGACGCTGCACTGCTCCAGTGTGTTCTGCAAACAAAACATATGCAACAGATCTGAGCACCACCTCAGTAGGACATCAGCAAAGGTCAGCTGGGTTGGAGGCTACTTGGAAGCTTTAAGTACTTTTGATTTTTTCAAACAAGTGCAGTACAGTCACCAAAGAGTATGACAACAGCATAGGGCCTCAGTCAAGCCTTTAGTATAGTGTGAGGACACAAACCAGAACTTTCAGCAGCTCTGATAAATAATCAGAGATGGCCCATCAGGTGGGTGTATCTGAGCCACAGCAGCTTCTGTAGCCAAGAGCATGTGAAGGACATTTGTAGCCGGCACTCCTGGGCTTTTGCCTCCACGCTCTGCTGATTAGAGACAGCCTCCACAGCATGCAGTGCAAAGCTGCAGCACAAACTCCTGGGGCTGCACAAAGACCCCATAACTAACTGCTTTGCTAATACAGCTCCCATAAAGGATTTTTATCTCCTTGCAAGCAAATCTTGATCTTCCTCTCCCACCATGGAGATTAGTGTTGAGTCTGGGGACAGACAAAACAGCATTTGCAATGAAAGCAGGGCCAGGATTTCAGGATGACTTAAACGGCTCATTTATCTCTGGGCCATGATGCTTGAGATAACAACTGCAAAATGCCAGCTCTAAGGCTATGATCCTTGCTGCACAGGTTTTGCATACTGGTCTGCTCCTGAAGCACTGGAGCCAAAAAAAACCCCCACCTTTCAAGTGGGGTCCGCTAAGTGATTCATCTCATTTCAATCTTCACTCACTCTTGCAGTTAATTATAGGAACACCAAGATAATAACAGCTTCAGATGGCTGTTTGTGAGCTACACCAGCTCTTCTGACATCAACTGTGAAACTTACTCTTTCAAACCAAGCACTTGAAAGACTCAAGCCATGACTGCACGGTGCAAGTCACACAGATACAAACAACAAATCTGTGGCAATGATTTGGGTAACTTCACTGCACTTCAGGAGAACAGATTTCACCTATTACTCCTCCTTGACGCATCTGGAGTTATCAATAATGTTATCAACCACTGCTTGAATCTTGGATGAGATGGAAAGCCTATGATTACGATATTGATTATGATTAAGTCAGACAAAGCTAAGGAGGGGGCAAAAATGAGAGGGAAAAAAAAATTCTAATGGGACAGAAATATAAAGAGCTGCTGGAAGGCAGATCATGTTGACAAACACAGGAAGGCTAAAGTTCTTCTGCTTCCTCATGCAATAAAATTCCCAAGCAAAGTAGTGCTTTGACTGACCACATTGTTATTGCTTCTTTGAGCCAATATTCTCAGGGGCAAGATCCAGCCCTTACATGTGCAGCCAAAAGTATTGTCAGGGGATGAAATCACCCGGGAGCTCTGAGGAGTTACTTCTACACTCAGATATTTGCTATCACATATTATTCTCTGGGTTGAAAATCTCTGGCAAGATAGAAACATAGAAACACACAGCTTCATATCAGAAGATCAAAAAGATTGTTTTTGGAAAGGTTCATATGAAAAATCCTGAATTGCAACCCACAAGAGAACTGCCTCACATTTGTAAAGAGCACAGCCAGACTAGTGTTGGTTTCAAACTTGATTTTGCTTTATGCCTTGTAATAATGGGCAGGAAAGAATTATTGCTGGCCTTTCAGTCTGGTTGCTGTCACCATCATCATCATTATACAAGTAGCTGGTATGCCAGAAAAAGCAAGGTCAATACTTTTCTCCTTGGAGAAATACCCTGGCAAATGGAGCTTTTTGCTTTGCATAAGCAGATCACATCATCGCTGTCTGTATCCATGCTCTTCTCTATATTGCCAAGGAAGGCAGGCAGCATACCAGCAGGTACCAATGGAAGACTGTGCCAGATGTAAGGCATTTGCTATGACACCTTGTGAATAGGCACAGGTACCAAGTGTTTGCCTCACCAAGTCACTGCTTGCTTCATTTCCTACAGTTGCCAACAACAGAGGCCAAAGTATGAGAACAGCGCAAGCAAAACAGAGCAGTTCCTTAGGATATGCTTCCAGCCTCCAGCAATTTCAGTTTACAGACTTCCTGAGACAGAACTTGGCTTCTCCACACTTAGCCTCAAGTGGATGTTTCTCCCATGAATTTTCCTGATCACTTTTTGAATTCTGACAAACACTGAGCACCCACCAGGGCTTGCCTACACAATGGGAGCTGATCTGCTAAGCAGTTCCACCGGGTTGCTGCAGCTGACATAACAGTACTTCAGACAGCAACACAGAGCACAGCTTGCTTAGTGCTGTGAACAGGGCAAAAACTGCAGCTGCAAGGCACACTGCAAAAGGATTTAACAGCAAACAGCACGACCTGGAAATACTCTCACTAAGGATCTAACATAACTCCTATGGTAACAAACTCGAATGGTTTGGACACGCCAGTGATCATTACAATCTTCTTGTCTGACATCTCATGTTAATGTGACTTTGGTGGGAGTTCTGCAGTGACCAGGACAGCAGTGATCATGCATCTGGATTATGCTTTCAGAAAACACACATCTTGTGCTCCCAAATCTCAGCTCAGTCACACTGTTTGACATTTTTGCAGCTAAGCAAGACAAGCGTTTTAAAGTAACCAGCTCCTGATTAAGCCTTCTATACAACCTGAAAATCAGACCTGAGAAATTTATTCTTTTCATCCTTCCAAGTCTGTACCAGCAAGGAAAAACAAAGTCATTAGTTTCAGACTCCAGCTCACTCCCTGTCTGGGAGTGTATTTGCTTAAGCCTCTTTCCTTACTGGAACCCTGGCTCAGACCCTTCTCTTCAAGGTGTTACCACAAGATGCCAAAGGGAAAGCTTCCTTGATACACACCCATTTGACATCAGGTTGCTGAAAGGCAGGATTTGGCCTGTGGAGCTAACAGGGTTTTCTTTCATTTTCTAATCAGGTTATCCCACATGCCTAAGTGCTGCCCCAGCAGCTAACAACCTGCACAAAGGTATTTCTGCACATTATGGGAATAGCATCCCTATAGGACTGTAAGTTTGGCTTTGTGATGTTGCTTTCTTTCACAGTTTGGCTATCTCTCCTAGCACCTTCTGGAGCTTTCAGACCTTTAGAAAACCAAACAAGATGAAGGGAAAAAAANTTTTCCCTCCCCAGCTGCCATTGCCAGCCCTCTCTGTAATCAACGGCTAGAGCTGAGTACATCTAATGAGCTCTACGGAGGGCCAAAGCAAGGCAGAGAGAAGAGAGGGAAGAATCAGCTAGGAAATGATAGACCTAGGGGCTGTGGTCCCATTAATGTCATAAGAATATGACCCACAAATGCAGTATAGGCTGAGAGGACAGTTTACTATCCCTTTCCCATAGCCTTGGCTAAGAGGCAGAGAGTGCTGCTCTTTATTTAAAAAAAAAAACAAAACAAAACAAAAAAAAAAAAAAAAAAAAACCAAACCAAACCCCACCCAAAAAAAAACAAACAAACAAACAAAAAAACCCCCAAAACACCAAAACACTTGTGCCTCTAAATTCAACTAATTTTTGTGATTTTAAAAGTATGGGGAAAAGAATTACCTACCCATGTCTAAATGGAAGGTTGACCCAATGTCAAAGGCTGAGTCTAGGCCCAAGCCTCTTGAGGGCAGAACTGCTTATCCATGGCAAAGAAAAAGAACCTCGCCTGGGGAGAATAATGCACCCTTACACAGCAGTATGAAAAATAACTCCCAAGCAAAGATACAGAGGAAAAAAAAAGGCAAAAAGCAAAGAACTTAAATGACCAGGACATCAAGTATCAGCCTGCAAGTGAAAGTTACGAGACTTAAATGTGCACAGCATAATCATCAGCAAAGTGGGAACAAGCTACTGGTGAGCAGGTATCTCACAGCAAGTGATGGAGGAAGTTGTTTGAGGGCCTCCTTTTAGCAATACTTGGCCCTTCAGAAACCACAGAAAACCAAAGGGGAGCTACTCTGGAGATGTTAAGTTAAAGCATGGGACACAAAGTGAAAATCCAAACTGCTGAATAAAGATTCTGGGGTACAAGAGTCATTCAAGACTGAAAGTGGGAAGCTTTTGAATTCACTTCTGAAAACTTCACATCCCAGATGGAAAGCTGGTAAATGGCTTCAGGCAGCAGAGTTGCAGTGACAGCCTGTGGGCTGCAATTCACCCTGCTTCCCTAATGCTGTAGATTATAATCCCTCATAACCAAATTTTGAGTGACAGCAGTAACTCGCTATATAGTACAGCGCAAGGACCCTCCCACAATGACCCAGCAATGAATGCAGAAGGAAAGTCACACAGAGATTAGTCATTGCTGCTTCTGTAGTGGCAATTCATCCAGAATGAACATAAACAATCTTTCCTGCACTCTGAACAGCAGACCAAGGAGAGCTCAGGCACGGGGACATGAGCACGGTACAGCTTATTTTGCTGGGAGAGGGGAGCGAAGCTGCTGGAATAAATTGGCAGCTCACACACAGGGACATGAAGGTGCTTTCTGTCAGCACTGCAGGAGAAACATTTTTTGGAGTGACTGCACAGAGGAGATGGTGTTAGCTGCAGGAATCAAAAAAGTGACTGTTGTACTAAAAACAGGCACATGGTCAGCTGCTGTAGTTGAGCTGTAACTTAGTAAAGTGTGGTAAGTGAATTGCTTTAAATCTTGTGACTCCGTCCTTCATTTCCTCAGACTGTGAGGAGAGCANAAAACAAACAAATAAAAAAACCCCACCACCCCCAAAACACCAAAACACTTGTGCCTCTAAATTCAACTAATTTTTGTGATTTTAAAAGGATGGGGAAAAGAATTACCTACCCATGTCTAAATGGAAGGTTGACCCAATGTCAAAGGCTGAGTCTAGGCCCAAGCCTCTTGAGGGCANATTGTGGGATAATTTCTGAGGCTTGAAAATGTTTCCATACTTAAGTAAAGACAGAACACTTTAATCTCACGAAGTCTGGTGAATTTATAAACCCCAAATTAGATCAGGTCAATTGAAACACTGCACTTCAAATAATTTCAAATGGTTTCATTTAGGTTTGGGGACTGCAAATATGTAGTTGCATTACAATTTAAATATAAAGCAGACATTGGTGGAGGGGTTAAGTGTCAAGATGTAATTTCAACACTTTCAAAACCTTTCCTTGGCATTATTTCTAGAAAAGGAAAATCCAAGACCTGATTTTCCCCCCTTAAAGTGCCCAGCCATTCCAAACTGCTTTGTCCACAGATGGGTAAATCTTGGCAAACACACCACATTTAATTCATTGATGACCAGCATGAAATTCTTTCCTCCATATTTGAGAATTTGGTAATGTGTGAGTTAATCATTCTCACCTTGCTTGACTAGTTGGACACATTATGAGCAGTTGGTGACACTCCCCTTCCTGTTGCTCTCAGAGGGGTAGGTCTACCAAGGAAGACTCCTGCAGATGCATCTTGGTTGATTTTATCATATTCAGCCCACATTGCTGCAGCTGTGTCAATGCGTTGGGGCACGAGATGTGACCCCTGACAGCCTGAAATACCTTGGTAACCCCCCTAATTCAGACACAATGGTAGGCAGTGAGGGTTACCTTTAGCTTATATAGATTGTTTTGCTGAGAGAGGGAAGATATTTGGAGTAGACTATGTTGGCAACCCTGCAACATTACAAGCATGATGTGGGTCTGAGATGGGCCTACAGCTACCAGCTGCACAGTGTAGACTCAGGCTCTGGAGGTTGCTGTATGTTGTGGTTTTCAAATAGTTCTTCCATTAGGCTCAGCTTTTAGTGGCTTTCCCAGCACAGTAGCAATACCATGGCTGGCATGCTTCCCCTCTGCTGGAATTTGCTTTTCTTGTCAGGAAAACTGAATTCAGCTTTGTAGTTTTGGACTCAAAGCAGCTGGAGGTGAATCTGGCAGAAAGTCCTCTCAGCATACAGGGCAAAGGAGTCCCTTCCCCCTTGCCTTGTAACTTAAAGACTAGATACATCTTGTGACTGACGTTAGTAGCAAAGATGACAATGACATGCAATTGAGTCCACAAATGTGCAATAACATAAAGGCCATGATGACAGAGGAACAGAAGTACTTCATGAATGATGTGCAGATGCCAAAATAGGCTTTACAGTGAGAGGAGCAAGGAGCTCCATTTGCTCCTTCTTAAGTTAGCTGTCTTATCGTGTGAAGGCTAAGGGGTGGGGGGCTTTGCCTGAGCATACCAAAGGCTGAGGAGGAAATCTAGAGAAGGCTACTGGATCCAGCAGGCATACAAGCTGGCCATGCTACCTGGCAAAACGTATCTATGTTCAGTGGTGGACACAGTGAATGTTTGGAAGAGCACAGGGAGTGACAGAATGACTTTTCTGTTGTTCAGCACAGCCAAGACCTGAATCTGTCTCCAGTACCACCGAGTTTCAAGCAATGAAGGAAAGTCAGGGTTAAACAGTCTGCTCTGCATTAGGCTCAACATCCAACCACAATCACACTGACTCCTTCCAACTAAAAATCCACAAGAAGCCTGATGTTGGAAATTACTTTAGTTTCTGGAACTCAAAACTACTCATCTTTGGTACATTCCTTGTTCTGACCACACAGAGACCTTTGTCACTTTAAAATGGCAGTCCTTAAAAATGTAACAAATGAGGGATTCATCCTCAAAACTGGTGGGCTGAGAGATAAAATGCCTGGATACTACTTCTGGCTTTTCTCCCAAGTAACTGTTGGAGGCAACACACTCCCATGCTCTGTGCCTCAGTTGGTCTGTAAATGAAATGGCTCTGGAAGTTACCTATTCCAGTGAGAAACTGGATGCTGTTAGGTTTGTTAAATACTCTTGAAGTACTTTGTGTGCCCAGGTGGTTACTTGATGGAAACGAAGCAAAACCT
>VWYK01125705.1:1160-17325 GCA_013399775.1 Semnornis frantzii | reverse complement strand
TACTGGGGCTATGGAGTGCATTGGGGTGGGGGTGTAGGGGAGGATATAGAGGTGCCAGGGGCCATCTAGGGGTAAATTTGGGTCGAGATGTAAGGGGGGATATAGAGGTGCCAGGGGCTATGGAGTGCATTGGGGATGGCAGGACATGGAGTGCAGTGTGTGTGGGTACAATAGGGAAAATGAGGGTGCTAGGGCATATGGGGGCACTCTGGGTGTAGAGATGGACTGGGGGACTATGGGGCAGCACTGAGGTGTGGGGCTGTCTGAGAGGCTTTAGAGGTGCCCTGCGTGGTGGGTTTAGAGAGTATACAGTGGAGTGGCTCTGCAGGAAAGCACTGGCCTATGCTGCGGGGTGGAGGTGCCCTGGCGGTTAGGGGGCACCCAGCTCCGGGGCTGCCCTTATCCTGTCAGACCGTGAAGTTGCACAAGGGTGATGGTACCCTCCAACTGCACCTGGCTTCTTCAGGAGCTGGGATGAGTGGTGATGGGGGTTGCCCTCCAAGCACCACGGCCTTGCCCATCCCCATACCGCAGGCACCAATGGGTTTGGGGTGCAGGTTTGTGCTCCATGCCCTGGCAATGCCACCCTGTCCCACGGGGCAGTGCCTCCTGGTGAATCCCGAACGCTCCTTGCCAAGGGCCCAGAGGCTGCTGTGCGGCATTTGGGTGCTGGGGGAGGCGATTCGGACAGAGGAGGGCAGGAGGCAGGGCTGGTGCAGCAGTTCCTTCCCGCCCGCTACAAAGGCAAACCAAACCGAAGCGTGTCCATGTCCCTGCCTGTGCCCCTGCCAGTGTCCATAGCCGCCCTGCCCACGCTCCTCCTGGAGCCATGTGGACAGCCAGGCTGGCAACAGGGGGGCAGCCACCAAGCCTTGTGGGCACCCCAGGCCTGTGCCCGCTTTGGCTTGACCCAAGGGTCCATCCCCCACCTCAGCTTGCAGTTGACATCGGGATGATGGCTTTCCAAGCTGGAAGAGTGGTGGCAGTGGCAGCATGTCCTAGGTGCCACCTCCCGCCTTGGCTCTCTGTTGCTGGTGTCCCCATGGTCGCTCTGACTTGGTCCCAGCCCTTCAGGATGCCCCATGCCAGCCAGACTGGTCACTCTGGTGACACATCGCAGCACCCCGCTGACCACACCTCAACCTCAACCAGCCGAGGGTATGGTGGGGTGCCCAGGGCAAGGGGAGGGAGAGGCTTGCAAGGCTCCCAGGGGAGGATCTGAGCAGACCAAAGCTGTGTGGAGGGGCTGAGCAGGGGCTGTCGCTTTTGTCACCGTGCCCCCTGGGTTCCCCCCGGGTGCCCCGGCGCCTGCTGTACCACGAAACTGAAGCAAGCGAGCATGCGGGGGCGGGGGAGGACATCCCAGTGACCAGGGGGAAGCGCCGGGCACCCCATGGGACGAGGGAGCATACACAGCACGGGGGGAGACGGCTCAGTGACCCGGGGCCGTGGGGGGGGCAGGAAGGGAGGCGGAGGGACCCATCCAGGCTCTGCTGCCACCCACGTGGGCCAAAACCAAGCTTCGTCCTTTCGCCCATCCCTGGAGCAGCCGCAGGGCCTCAAGAGCATCCTCTGATCCCCATCTGCCATCATGGGGGCATCCTTAGTGGTAGGGCCACCTGGCATCTTGGGGACATCCTTGGTGGCAGGGCCACCTGTCTTCTTGGAAAGATCCTTGGCTACTTGGCATCGTGAGGACATCCTTGGTGGTAGGGCCACCTGCCATCTTGGGGGGATCCTTGGTGGTAGAGCCACCTGCCATCTTGGAGGGATCCTTGATGGTGAGGCCACCTGGCATCTTGACACTGGGGTGGCAGCAGGATGTGTCCAGGGTGGAGTCACCCCTCCACTTCCTTCCCGTGCTGGGTTTCCATGATGCGTTTATCCAGAGGGCACCGGCAGGACACTGGGCAGGAGGCGGGCGGCAGCAGCATTGGGAGACAATGTACAGGGAGGCTCCGGCAGGGGCTGATCCCGACCCACTTTGTGTTCCACACCCCCCCAGGAGCCCTATGTTCCTCAGGGGGAGTGGGTGAAGGGGGTGCCCGGGATCTGCGGTGTGCTGAGAGTCCCCCGGCAGCTGGCAAGGAGCGGGGTGGGCGCTGTGGGAGGGGGTTGGCACTGGGGCGGGCGCGAGGCTCTGCCCGGCGCTGTGCCCGGCGCTACTCGATGACCATGCAGCAGGGGAGGTGCTGCGAGAAGTACTTGAAGAGCTCCGGGGTGGCCCCGGGGCAGTTGGTGAGCTCCAGCTCCTCCAGCTCCTGCAGCTGCACGAGCCCGGACAGCCCCGTGGTAGTCAGCAAGGGGCAACCTGCGAGGGGGCGGCCGAACTTGGCACCCAGGCGTGCCAACGCCACCCCCCTCTAAAACAGCACACCCCCAAACAAACATACCGGCACCCCAAAACCAGCACCCAAAATCCCTGGCACCCTAAAGAAATAGCACCCAGAACCCCCTCAAACAACACCTCCAAACCATTGCCCCCTGAAACAACACCCTCAAACCCATCACTTCTCTCAAACAACACCCCCAAAACAACACTCCCAAACCCATCATCCCCAAAACAACCCCCAAACCCATGACTCCCCCCAAACAACCTCCAAACCAATCACTCCTCTCAAACAACACCTCAAACCACCACCATCAAACCCTTCACCCCCTCAAATGACTCCCACAAAACCATCACCCCATAAAAAACACCCCCAAACCCATTGCTCCCCCAAAAAAACCCACAAGCCCATCACCCTCCCAAAACCAACACCCCCAAACCCACCATCTCCCCACAATAACACCCCCAAACCCTTCATCCCTCCCAAAACAGCACCCCAAAGCCACCATCCTCCTACACTGCCACCCCAAAACTCCAGCACCCCAAGAATCCAGCCAAGGGCTGACCCTTGGAGGTGGGCTTCGAGTGGAATGCTGGAATCACCCCATGGGGTTTAGGGGGGTGCTGGATGTCCCCGGGGCTGTTCCCAGGGCTGTCCCCATACCCACAGATGGGGGCACCCAGGCAGCCCAGCCAGGGGAATGCGGGGAGCTCACCGGCCAGTGAGAGGAGCCTGAGGCTGCCCATGCCCAGGAGATGCTTCAGGCCAAAATCCTGCACCTGGAAAAGAGATGGGATGGGAGTGGAGCGGGGCTGAGGTGGGGACTCTGCCGGGGGTGCCCCCTCTGGAGCTGGGGTGGGGTGGGGTGTCAGCATATCTGGGGAAAAGGGCTGGGGGCTAGGGCAGGAGCAGGATGCTGGAGGTGGGTCCTGGGATCTGGGGGCTGAGGGCTGGTGTAGGGAACTGGATGCTGGGACTTGGAGCTGGGAGCTGGGTGCTAGGACAGGGAGCTGGGTGCTGGCAGCTGGATGCTGAATGCTAGGGGTGGGAGCTTAGTGCTGGGGGAGGGAACTGGATGCTGGGGCAGGATTCTGGGACTGGGTGCTGGGGCTGGGAGCTGGGACCTGGGAACTGGGTACAGGGGCAGGATGTTGGGGCTGGGTGCTGGGAGAGGAGCAGGACCAAGCTGGGGGCTCTGCAGGGATGCCCACTCTGGAGCTGGGGAAAGTCAGCATGGCTGAGGCAGAGGGCTGGGGGCTGGGGCAGGAGCAGGATGCTGGGAGTGGGTGCTGGGAGCTGGGAGCTGGGGTAGTGAACTGGATGCTAGGGCAGGATGCTAGGACTGGGAGCTGGGTGCTGGGACAGGAGCTGGGTGCTGGGGCAGGATCCTGGGAGAGGAGGTGAGCACTGGGACACGGAGCTAGGTAGTGAGGCTGGGTGCTGGAAACTGGGTACTGGAGTTGGGAACTGGGTACTGGGTTAGGAAACTGAGTACTGGAGCAGGATGGTGGGACTGGGTGCTGGGGCTGGGAGCTGGGTGCTGGACAGGAGGAAGATACTGGGTGCCAGATCTTGGTGCTGGGCAGGGAGCTGGTTGCTGGAATAGGAATAGGATACTGTGGTTGGATGCTGGATGAATGGGTAGGGAGCTGGGGAAGGGTGCCAGGGCAGGAGGCAGGGTGCTGGGTACAGGATGCTGTGTCAGGGAACTGCGTGCTTGGCCAGGGTGAGTGAGCAGGGAACTGGGTGTTGGGGCAGAGAGCTGGGCACAAGATCAGGGTGCTGGGGTAAGATGCCAAAGCTGAGTCCTGCTGAGCTCACAGGAGCATCCAGCTGCATCCCTTCTCCAGCTCCTGGCAACAAGTGGTGATGGAGTCTCTATCCGGCCTGAGGTGCCCACCCTGAGCTAGAGGCCCATCTCTGGGGAGGTGCCAGCTGCTCTGCCTGCCCTCCCCGTGTGCCAGCTGGGACAGGCACACCCGTGTGCCCCCTGGCACCTACCTGGCAGCACCAGCGCAGGTAGAGGTTCCGCAGGGAGGACATAGTGGACAGGTAGCTGAGGCCAGTGTCGGTGATCCGCACGCACCTGTGGGCACAAGGCTGCTTAAGGCCTGGCCACGAGCAGGGCACCAGGCTGCACTCACTGCCCCCACTGTGGCTTGACATGCTACAGAATGGCAATGTGTGGCATGGCCTTGGTATGGTCCAGAATGGTTCAATTTGGCATGGCACAGCTGAGTGTAGCGTGGCGTGGTTCCACATGGCATGATGCAGTGTAGCATAGCATGACATGGTGTGGCATGGTTCCACATAGCATGATATGGTATGGCATGGCATGGCATGATACGGCATGGCACAGCATACCTCTGTTCTAAATTACATGATATGGCATGGCATGACATGCCTTGGCACTACTCAAAATGACTCAGCATGGTTTGACATGGCATAGAATGCCTCAGCTCAGAATGGCATGCCATGTCTTAGTACTGTTTGGCATGCCTTAGCATGGCATAGCCCCAGCATGGCATAGCCCCAGCATGGTGTGGCATGGCATGACACAGCTTCACATGCCATGGCATAGCATGACAGCATGGCATGGCATTTGATGTCTTGCCATGGCATGATATGGCATGGTGTGCCTTAGGACTGCTCAACATTCCTCAGCATGGCATGGCATGGCATGGCCCAGCAGAGCCTCAACATGACATGACAATATGGTATGGCATGGAGTACCATGGCTTGACATGGCACAACATGGCTTGTTCACTGCTTGGCATGCCCCCAACATGGCTTGGCCTGGCATGGAAGACTTTGGGATGCTCTGAGTTGGGATGGCATGACAACATAACATGACATGACATGGTTTGGCATGTCTTGGCATACCATGACATTCCCTGGCACTGCTTGGCATGCATCAGCATGGCCTCAACATGGTGTGACCTGGCATGACACAGCTTAACATGACACAATAGCATGGCATGGCATGGTCTGACATGGTATGGCATGACACAGCATGCCTTGGCACTGCTTAGCATGGCTCAGCATGGTACAGCATGGCACATCTCTAAGCGTCATGACAGCATGGCATGGCATGGTACAGAATGCCTTGGCACTGCTCATCACTCCTCATTATGGCTTGGCATGGCATGGCATAGCATGGTATGACACAGCTCAGCATGACATAACAGCATGGCATGGTATGATGTAGCATGGTGTGGCATGGCATGGCACAGCTCTACCTGACATGATGGCATGGCATGACAGAAGATGCCTTGACACTGCCAAGCGTGGCTTGGTGCGGCTTGGCACGGCTCAGTGCAGGTCCCTACCTGTCCAGCACCAGCTCCTCCAGCTTGTGCAGGTCACAGGCGATGTACTCCAGGGCCATGTCGGTGATGCGAGGACACCAGGACAGGTCGAGGCTGCGCAGCTTGCGCAGGTTCTCAGCCACCAGCTCAACGCCGTCATCAGTGACCTTGGAGCAGCCAGAGAGGCTAAGCACGCTCAGGTTGGGCAGGCTGTGCACCATGTTGACCACACCGTGGTTGGTGATCTCCCAGCAGGAGTTGAGGCGCAAGGTGTGGGTGGTGTAGCCCTGCTTGGCAGTGAAGTATGCCAGGGCCGTGTCTGTCACGTGGTACGCCTGCAGGTTGAGCTCGGTGAGGTTGGGCAGCAGCTGGGAGATGGCAGCGATGGCATCGTCAGCCACGTTGATGCAGTCACTGACGCTCAGCGCCGTGATGCGGGCATTAAGGCTGGACCACAGCCCGGCCTCTGTGAAGTCGTTGCAGCCCGACAGCTCCAGCCTCACCACACCTTGCATCTGCTCCAGCATCACCTGCCGAGGCACTGGCAGGTCAGGGCGTGCCGGGTGCCACTGCCCGCCCCGTGCCCGCACCTCGGCTCCTTCTCGAGCCCTGCTGCTCCAGGCTTGTGCAGGTCTGGACAGCTCTCTGGTTCCCCCTGCCGGTGGAGCGGAGCCTTGCTCCAGGGCATGTCCCAGGAGGGGACAGGAAGGGACCCAATGGCCGCAGCCCTTCGGTGCCAGACTGGGCGCTGCTCTGGGAGGGTGCAACTGTGGAGCATCTGGTGCTGGGTTTGGCCATCACACAGTGGCAAGGACCTTGCCTGGCTCCATGCAGGACCAGGAGTTGCCCCATCCCTGTCTCACCCTCAGGTTACTCCTTTTTGCTGAGCAGCAGCCAGCCAAGCAGGACTGTCCCCATTCCCTGAGCCTTGCCCACTGCCCAACCCCCAAGCAGCATGATCACCTTGGTGGCAGTGGTCACAGGCAGCCACCTCCACCACCACCAGCACCATCAATCCCTGCCCAGTATGGGCTGCAACCCACCCTCTGATCCAGACAGGGCCTCCTGATGTTGCCCACCCCCATGGGGCAGCCATGCTACCTGCCTGCTCCTCGCTTGGTGGCCAGCCAAAGCTCTGCCCATAGCCCTGTCCCCAGGGATGCCAGGAAGGACTCACTGCAGCATCTCAACCACCTTGGTCACCTTGCTGCCTTCACCTACCTCCAGGCCTGCATCCGTGATGGTCGACCTCTTAAGGCTCATGGACTTGACCCCCTTCTTGGAGAGGGGATAGTTGTCAATGAACTCACAAATGTCCAGGTCGGAGACGCCCACCAAGCAGAAGCCCTCGAAGCCACGCACAGCGAACCCCTGCAGGCTGACAAACTCCTTCTCTCCACCGGGAAGGACATTATAGAGCTCTTTGGTGTGCAGGACGGGGGTCAAACCTACCCAGAACTTGGGCTGGTAAAGCACCCTCCGCCAGGCCTTGCACACCTGCGCCAGGACGCACTTCTCACAGGCTGAAAAGTACCAGAACAAGCGGTTGAGGATCTTCTCATCCACCGCCAACTGCCTCTCTGAGGGTGACCCCAGCAGCCGCTCTGGGGAGTGCTGCTCTGAACCTTCGCTCGTACTCAGTCCCACCAAGGAGGTGCTGGGAGGGGAGGAGACGCCTCCCAGAACAGCCAAGGAGAGCGGGGTGGCCAGGCTGGGAATGGGCAGGTCACTGTGGTGGGCTAAGGCTGGGCTGAGTATGGCAGGCACAGAGGAAGGTTGGCACAGGCGGTTTTTGACGGCGGGGGTGCCTTTGGTGATGCTGGCGGAGCCAAGGCCGTTGGGTTGAGTGGGGATCTTCACCAGTCCATTGCGGGGCAAACATGGGGGCTTGGTGTCGCCATTTCTTGGGTTCGACATCTTCCACAGGTCTCTCTGCAACACAGCAGGGGAGTGGGGTGGGGGTGGGGAGGGATGAGGAGAGGGTGGGCAGAACTGGGAAATGTGATGGTGTTGGTGGAGATAGAGGCCCTGGAGGTCATAGATTCATAGAATGGGTTGGAAGGGACCTTCAAGGTCATCCAGTTCCAACCCCCTGCCATGGGTAGGGACACCTCCCAGCAGCCCAGGTTGCTCAAGGCCTCATCCAGACTGGCCTGGAACACCTTCAGGAAGGTTGTGGATTACAGGATCACAGAATCACGCCCAGGGAGGTCGTGGATCACAGAATCACAGATTTTGTGATCCACAGCCTCCCTGGGCAAACCGATGCCAGTGTCTCATCTGTCCCTGGGCAGGGCTGAGTAATGCAATGGCATTGGTGTGCGATGGAGACTCTGAATGAAGGCACAAGGTGGCATGGAGATGCAGGTGGTGCAGGACCTCTGGGCACAGCCCTAGTGGGGCACAGATAGAGCATGGAGTAAGAGGCTGTGAGGCCCTTGTGTCCCGAGACATTCATATCTCTCTTGGATCCTGGGATTCAGCCAGCAATGGGGGATGGAGCAGGATGACAGAATAGGCACCAAAGGCTGCCTGCTGCCTGCTACTGGGGTTGCAGGGACCCCTCTGCTCCAAAGCTCCCTGAGGCACACTGGCCTTGAGCTGAGCCTCTTTGCTCTCCTCTCCCTCTTCACAGCAAGACTGAGCCTGCTGTGGCTGCCAGAACTCCCTGTCCCAGCAGCCTGGCCAAGCTGCTCTTGGCCACGCAGCATCATCTCACTAGGAGATCAGCAGCTCTCCACTGACCTGTGGTGACAGAGCCTCCACCGTGGTCACCATGAGCTTGGAAAAGAAGGCAGAGATCCTGGACTCATGGACTGATTGGGTTGAAAATGACCTTTAAAAGTCATCTAGTCCAGGGACATGTAGTGCGGACATCTCCACCCAGAGCAGGCTGCTCACAGCCCCACACAACTTGACCTGCAGTAGTGCCAGCTATGAGGAGCTCCCACCTCTCTGGACAGCCTGGACCAGGCTCTCCCCACCCTCTCTGTCAAACCTTTCTCCCTTCTCTCCACTCTCAATCTCCCTCTTGCAGTTCAAACCATCTGCCCTTTGCCTGCCACAACAGGCCCTGCTCAAAACTCTCTCCCTAGCTCTCTAATCCCTTTTTACCTTCTGGAAGGCCACCAGAAGGTCTCCCTGGAGCCTTCTCCTCTCTGGACTGAACACCACCAATTCTCCCGGCCTGGCCCCACAGCAGAGGGCTTCCAGACTCAGATCATTGAGCTGGAGATGACAGGAGGCAGCAGCAATGGAGCTGAGTTGCCCATGGTGGATGTACTAGCCTGGTGCTGTCACCAAGCCCATGCCACCAGGAGTCTGGCTGAACCCTGCTGAGCCCCACAGCAGCCTGGTGACACCCGGTAAAGCAGGTCCATAAATATTTCAGCAGCAGCTGGCACTGCTCCCCTGTGGCCCCCATCCATTATTCAACATATTTCCCTCTATAAATATAGAGTTGAATAATGGATAGGCACTCGGCCCCCACCCCACAACTTCTGCCCCAGCTGGTGCCTGGCATGCAGCCCTGCCAGTTACCCTGCCCACCCTGCATGCACCCCATTTGCCGGAGCTGTGCCAAGTCCTGAGGATACTGAGTTCCTGGAAGGATCTCGGAACACAGTAAGGAGGATCTGGAGCTTAGGGAAGCAGCTTCCAAGCCATGGACACGGTTCCCAAGCCCTCAGGGATGGCTGCCACATCCATCTGGTGGTGGCTGGTGGGACCATAGAGTCATGGAATCATGGCTGGGCTGGAAGAGCCCTTAAAAATATCCAGGTACAAACCCTGTGCCATGGGCAGGAACATCTCCCACTAGCCTAGGTTGCTCAAGTCCTTCTCCAGCCTTGAGCTGGAGAAGTTGGACTGGTGGGAGCTGCTGGGGCCAGGTTGAGAGTGTGGGAGCTGCCAGGGCCAGGGTGAGAGTGGTGGGAGCTGCTGGGGTCTCTCCCACAGTGGCATGGAGATTCCGGTAGACAGCCCAACCCAGTGGCAGCCCAGTCCCAGAGGATGACCACAGACCTGTGCAGACAGATGCCAGTCCCTGTGTGACTGCAGACTCCTCTGCCTCCACTCACACTGCTTGAGGAAAGAACTGAGCCTCTGCTGCTTAGATATCTTAAACTCAGTTGAATGCAGGTGAAGAGGAGGGAAAAGAAGGAAGAAACTCCAAACCCATGGCTGGGCACTTGGCTGCAGTTAGGGAAGCAACCAGACCAGAGCAGGGTACGAGGTGTCCAACACAGTCCCACAGTGCAACTCCAAACAGGTGACACCAGGCAACACGGAAATACTCCAGTATGGCTCCCACAGCTAAAGCCGTGGCCATCCCCAGGGAGAGGACAGGTGGTGGCAGAGGAGTAGTCTGGGGAGTCAGGAGCCCAGGGGCATGGTCACAGGTGGAGCCAGATGCTGACAAGTGCCTGGACAGAAGTGCAGCCAGCAGGAGATGTTGGCAAGGGTTCCAAGCAGCTCACAACTTGTCTGGTCCCTGAAGGCAGGCTCAGGCTGGTGGAAACTGAGGGGCTTCATCAGCTTTCCCAGTCTTGCCTTGGGGAGGCTGGGCCATGTCTCTGGGCACTGTCTGACTCACAGAGACTCAAACTGTGAGTGAGATGGGAGGTCACCTCACACTTAAAGGCACCTGGAGGTTCAGGCCTCCTGGGCACTAGCAGCCTCCAGACAGTGGCAGTGGGACCCAGGCAGGTAGAGTGGTTGTCTACATCTCCTCAGGGAAATGGGCAGGCAAGGATCTGGGAGTTCCTAGCACCCCCAAAAGCAGTAGGATTGTGCCTGGGGGGAGGATCCCAGCCCACAGAAGGTGATCTGCTTTCTCCTCCATCTCTGGCATCATGGGGCAGTGCTGGCATCTGCCTTTTGCCACTGCAGAAAAGCCCTTGCCTGCTGCCAAGCAACCCCCCCAGGTTCCTACACAGAATCACAAAATTAACAAGGTTGGAAAAGACCTCTAGGAGCATCAAGTCCAACCTATCACCTAACCCTTCTAATTAACTAAACCTTGGCACAGGAAGAGAGGAGAAAGAAGGGGGCTGAAAGCCTCTTACTGTCAATGTGAAACAGCAGAGGAGGATGCAATGAGTACAATCAAAGCTACTGGGAAGCTGGGGACTGAAGCGTCTCTGAAGAGACAGGAGGGCCTCAAAGGCTTGGAGAGATGATTGCTCAGCTTGGTAGTGCTACCCCTCCCTGGCTATTTGCTGGGGGTCCCCAATCTGTGGCAGAGGAGAACTTCTAGCTCAGCCATCAGGTAGCCAACCTATTGGGCCAGGCAGTTACACACTGGATCAAGTAGTCAGCCTTTTGGTTCAGGCAGTCACCCACTGGGTCATACTGTCTTCCCATGGTGGCCAGGCTGGAAGGCTGGAGCCTCCTGAGGACTCCAAGTCAGCTGGGTTCACTGGCCACTGGAGGCTTCGGACTGGTCAGATGTGGGAGTCATTGCACCCCTGGTTCTGCAGGCCTGCTCAGCACTGTGGCCAGCGGCCAGGATCTGCTTAGCACCACTGACAGAGTGCCCACTCAGCATCGCGGACAGATGCCTCTCCCTGCTCAGCATCTGCAGACAGAGGCCAGTTCCTGCTCAGCACCTCGGATACAGGCCACTCCCCGCTTCGCATCGCGGACAGAGGCCAGTTCCTCCTCCGTACTACGGGCAGAGGCCAGTTCCTGCTCCGCACCGCGGACAGAGGCCGGTTCCCACTCGGCACTGCGGACAGAGGTCGGTTCCCGCTTCACGCCGCAGACAGAGGCCGGTTCCCGCTCCACACCGCGGACAGAGGCCAGTTCCTCCTCCGCACCACAGACAGAGGCCGGTTCCTGCTCCGCACCGCGGACAGAGGCCGGTTCCTGCTCCGCACCGCGGACAGAGGCCGGTTCCTGCTCCGCACCGCGGACAGAGGCCGGTTCCTGCTCCGCACCACAGACAGAGGCCGGTTCCTGCTCCGCACCGCGGACAGAGGCCGGTTCCTGCTCCGCACCGCGGACAGAGGTCGGTTCCCGCTCGGTACCGCGGACAGCTGCCTCGTTCAGCACCGTGGACAGCAGCGCCGCCAGGGCAGCTTCACCCGAAAGGTGCCTCTGCGGGACACCGCCGACTCGATGGCCCCTGTGGGGATCCACCACTGCCCTGCCAGGTTCCTGTGACCATCCACTGCTGTCCTGCAAGGTCCTTGTAGGAGATCCCACTTTAGCACACCAGGGTTCTGTAAGGACCTACCACTGTCCCACCACATCCTTATAAAAGGACCTACTATAGCCACACCAGATCCCTGTAAGGACCTACCACTGCCCCACTAGGTCTTAAAAGATCCTACTACTGCTCCACCAGGTCCTTATAAAAGATCCTACTATCGTCCTACTGAATCCTTGTAAAAGACCCTCCATGGACCTGCTGCACTCTGGAATCCCTTTTCCTGCTCCATCAGCCTGGCCCAAAGCCCATATTGCCCTTCCAGGATACAAGCCTTCTGCAAAACAATTCCTGCAGAGCCACTGCTTGAGTGAGCGAGCAGCTTGGCAGTGAGCAGTCACGGCTCAGGGCTCCCTGCACACACACACACATCTACACCTATCTGCACCCCCAGCCCTGCACAGTCACAGGCACAAACACCCCGTTGGAGCCCCAGGGGCTGGTGGATGCCCCCCAGCAGGAGGCGGGGCCCTAGGCCACCCATCTCCCGGCACACACAAACAGGGAGCAGCGGCTGCTGAGGGTTGCATCAGCTGAATTCATTAGCCTGTCTATTTTTACTAATGCAGCAAATCAACTTGCTCCTATGGGTGAGGAAAAACAGAGCTCAGAGATGGAGCTGTGGCGCAGCATCGGAGCCCAGGCCTTTGTCCAGTGCTCCGGAGGGTGATGACTCCCTCAGCTCTGCCCAACAGCTTCAGCCTGCCAGTCACTGGCTTGGTTGGAGGAGGTGGGGGGGCTGCTGAAGCTGGCAACTGAAGCACATGGTGGTAATAAAGACAACCCTGCCACACAGATCTCCTTGCCTGGCAGCCCTTGGTGGTGTGTGAGCTGCCTCCTGCCCTGATCCCAGCAGCACTGACTGCTGCCTGTGACACAGGGAGACCTCATTGCTCTCTACAATTCCTTGAAAGGAGCCTGGAGCCAGGTGGGAGTTGGGCTCTGCTCTCTAGTCTCAGGTGGTAGAAGGAGAGGCAATGGCCTGAAATTGTGCCAGGGGAGGCTTAGGTTGGAAACCTGTGGCCATAGCACTTTGGCCTAGGGTTTGGTGACCATGGTGGTGCTTGGTTGCTGGTTGGACTGGATGAGCTTGGAGAGCTTTTCCAACCTAAACCATTCCATGGTTCTGTGAGTGGGTATTCGAGCATCATTCTCCCAGACCAGAGGGCTTGGGTAACCCCAGCAATGCAGAGGAGCCACAGGAGGACCTGAGGCAGCCAGCAGTCCCTTGCAGATGGAGGGGCAGCAGTGTGCTTGGGCAGCAGAAGCTGTGCATGTGGGGGATGTGCACAGGCAGATCTGTGTGCCCTGGCCAGACACTCACACAGCTTAGCTGGGAGAGAGGCTCAGAGCACAGCTCCAAACTCATCACTACCTGCTTCTCCTCTGCACAAGCCAGGAGCTCACAGTGGGAACCAGGCCTCGCTGCTTTGCCTGGCCTTGGAGATTTGCCATTCACATATGAGGAGCCAGGAAACTCCTTCCTGAGGCTGCCCTGAGAGCTCTTTGGGAGCCCAGAGGGCTCAGAGCAGCTCTCCTGTTCCCTCGTTGGCTTCCAGCCAAAGGGCTCATCCTGACATGCCGTGGACAAACAGGCTCAGGAGGGACTGAGAAAACAACTGGTTTGAGTCCTGTTCCTGCTGGCTGCTAAATCCATCACTGGGTCTCAGGCAGCTTGTGGCCAGCAGAGATGTCAGTTTAGAGACTCCTCAGCACCACTGTCTGTACTGTCCCACAGCCTCCCTGAAGGGCAAGACCTGGAGCCAGCCCCATGCCCAGGGAGCTGGGGAAATGCCAACTGAGGCACCAAAGCCAAGCTGTACTCAGGTCCTCACCACTTCCTGCTTAGCTGAGCTCTGCTCAGGTCCTCACTGCTCTCTGCTCAGTTGAAGGACACCTCCTAGCCAATAATACCAGAAGCTGCAGCTGCTATCCCCTCAACACTCAGCATGGGATAGTTGTAGGGAGAAAACAAAGCCGCATCTCCCCAGGCCAGGCCAGGCAAAACCTCCTCGCAACAGGCAGTGAGGTACCCTCTGGCTGCCACCAGCCCTTCCTGCAGCAGTTGTTTTCTTCTCTGCTAGGACCCAACCCTCCCAAAGACACCAATTCCTGCCCTCCCTTCCCACCCTAGACAACTCCATGTCCCTTGGCAGGGACCCTCCACCCAAGAGGAGATGCCTAAAGCAGAGTTGGACCTCTACACACTGCCCTGTGCCCAGCTCCTCCAGCTTCATGCTTCAGGCAAGCTTTTCCCTGCTCCCCATGGACCAAGGCAAGGGAAAGAGGGAACAGAAACTCTTGTGCCCAGCTGAGCCTCTCCTTACTGTATGCCCAGACAGACCCTAATCAGCAGTACCCAACATGTTGCAGCCTTTTGCTTTGCCCCTCTTGAGCCCAGGAAGAGATGAACAAAAATTAAGATCCCATGAGGAGAGGAGCCAGGGGACCATGGCCCACAGCTGCTCTCAGGCCTCCTGTCCCTGAGCTCCTTGGGTACCATTGGGACTTGAGCATCTCCTCAAACCCCTTCATCCTTCCAGACACGGCAATGTCCACACAAGCAGTGATGTCCTTTTGTCCCTGGGCTCGGGGGTCTGCCAGCAGCTGGTGAAGGGGATATCTGCCCAGTACCTAAACCATCGGCTTCTTGGATGCCAGGGTACTGTTCAGCCACAAGACTCTCTGCTGCAGGTGATTGTGGCCTCTGAATGCCAACATAGGCTCCAAAAAGCCATTAAGTGCATCCTGGAAGCAAAGGCAGTAGCCCGATCCTGCTCCTAGTGCAGCCCCACCAGGCCACCTGGATGGGAACTGGGCATGGCTTGCACCTCTGGCAGGGAGAAATCCCGGAGAAACCCGGGAGAAGTGGCTTCTGCTGATCTACTCCTTCCCCAAACACCCTCCCCTTCAGCCCTAGTCTCTCCTCTGTGCCTGGAGCACCCGGCAAACGTGACAGGGCCCCGTGGCAGGTGGGCAGAGGTTGGACGGGGGTGGGTGGGACGCTGCTGAAAGAACCCCACTCGCCCACATGCCCCATCCTGCTGCCTCCCACAACACCAGCACCCATTTGCTTCCCAGGTCCCCATCCTCTCCTCCAGGTGCTACTCCATCCCCATGGGACCTGGCTTCGGGATGGGGACACTGAGGAATGGGAAGAGCACTGAAGATCCACCATGGAGCTGCCAGACCATCAGCCAGGCTCAGCTTCAACATGCAGAGCCTGAAGGCAACTTCCAGCTCCCAAACTTGAAATGTTCCCTCTCCAGCCACTGGAGCATGGTCACATCCCCACCAGATGATCAGCATGCAGGTGACCCCACCAGAGGGAATGAGTGACCCCTGTTCCTGCTCATGCCTTCTTGAGCATGCCAACTTGGCCTGAGGGTCTCTCTGTGCCCAGGAGCAGCATTTGGGGAGACAGGAGGTTGCCAGTGCTGGGGATGCTCATCCTGCACTCCCCAGCACTGTGGAGCATCTGGCATGGGGAATGGATCAAAGGGCTCAATGTGGGGGAAGCCAGCTTGGGGAAAAACAGATACACAGCTCATGGGAAATGGATGCTCCAGCCAGCGCCCCCCCTGCTCCGGAGCCACCTCCCTCCCTCTTCCTGGTAGCCAGAGTGAAATCAGCACCCAGCTTTCAGAGGAGAGGAGATGCCAGCATGGCACAGCACTCTCTTTGCACCCCTGCCAAATGCCAAGGTGCTGCTGAGGGAGTCCAAGCCACCTTGTACCACTGGGTGGAGGGTGGTGATGGAGCAGGACCTGTGCCAGCGGCATCCCCAGGAGCATCTGGTTCCTCTGGCCTTTGCTGCCTGGGCACTACTGATGCTAAAGACCAAAGCAGCCTTGGCCTGGTGTCTCATGGCACCCCCCAAGCCCCCACCCAGATGAAGTCATGAGGGTCTCTGCCTGGTTGCTGCCACAACCCCGTGCCACAGTTTCCTCCACCTCAGTCCAGTTTGTCCATCCAAGCACTCTCAGCATCAGCTGGCCTCACACAAGGACCCTTCTAGCCCTTGTCCCATCAAAGCAACCTATCCCCAGCCCCTCCAACTCCTCCTGGGCTGCTGGGGTGGGGGTGCCTGGTCCCATGCTGGGCTCTGTGGGTCTCCACTGTAGGGCTCAGCTCCCTCAGCCCATCCGGATTGGGGCCACCCCTGGTCCTCAGGATGGGGGGTAGGGTGGGGATGGCTGTCCCTGTGTCCCCCACCCTGCATCCAGAGGAAGTCCCACCAAAGTGTTGGGGGGTCAGGGTGCAGCCCTGGGGCTGCCAAAAGTCCCATGGTGCCATCAATGAGGACAAGCGGCAGC
>VWYK01125704.1:1584-26887 GCA_013399775.1 Semnornis frantzii | reverse complement strand
CCACAAGCTAAGCCAAATCTATCAGACCAAATCCATCCAGAATCTTCTAGAGTAGGCTGCAACTGCCCTCCTCATCTTAGGCCTACAAGACCTCAGCAGGCTGCATGACATAGCTCAAAATTCCCTGCCAACCAGGAGTTATCTCCGCTACACAAAGCATGAGATCAGAAGGAATGAACACTCCTTCTGGAGAGAGAAGTGCAGGGAGGGGAGGAGAAGGGGAAGAGGATATCAATCAGGGGCTGTCTTATAACCTGTGATACCAAAAAATGGAATAGAATAACAATATTATAACATCTTGGGGTGATGAGGTCCATCCCCTGGGACCCATCTTGGTCTCTGTAGTTTTCTGAAAGGAGCCTGGGACTCCCTAAAACTACCGCACTCCTAGAAAGGAATAAGTAGATGTGTCAGAAGGGTCCAGCTAGAGCAGAAGTCATATACAGAAGTCCTGCTAATACTATAGAATCACAGAATAGGTGGGTTGGAAGGGACCTTTAAAGGTCACAGAATCACAGAATGCTACGGTTGGAGGGTACCTATGGAGATTATCAAGTCCAAGCCCCCTCTCAAAGAAAGATCACCTACGATAGGCCACACAAGAATGCATCCAGGTGGGTTTTGAAAGTCTCCAAAAAAGGAGACTCCACAACTCCTTCGAGCAGCCTGTTCCAGTTCTCCAACATCCTCACGGTAAAGAACTGTCTCCCTATGTTGAGGTGGAACCTCCTGTGTTCTAACTTGTACCTGTTTCTTGTCCTATCAGTGGGCACCACCAAAAATGGACTATCTTGACCCCACCCCTCAGATATTGATAGACATTGATCAGATGCCCTCTCAGCCTTCTCTTCTCAAGACTAAACAGCCCCAGTTCTTTCAGTCTTTCTGCATAGGAGAGATCTTCGAGTCCCTTCATCATCCTCATAGCTCTCCATTGGACTGTCTCCATGAGATCCCTGTCTCTCTTGAATTGAGGAGCCCAAAACTGGGTAGCATATTCCAGGTGTGGCCTCACCAGGGTAGAGTAGAGGGGGAGGACAACCTCCCTAGACCTGCTGGACATACTTTTATTAATGCACCCAAGGATGTTGTTGGCTCTCTTGGTCACAATACGTGGTTTATGGTTTCCGCTAGCCATCGAGATCAGCTGATCTCTTCCAGCTAATGTTTGCAATATCAATACTTGCAGCTGTGAATTCAAAATTGGTTTTTGATTAAAAGTTACCAGTATTGACTTACTAACTACACACAAGCAAACATCAACAGGGTCAGAGTCTATACAATAGAATCTCATTTATTTAAGCAAATATCGCAAAGTCCCATTTCAGATACTTATCCAGATCTATAAAGAGTTGTAAAACATAATTTCTAATAGATTTTTTGAACCATTGCAGGAATGCCATGAGTAAAGTGAATTGGCTAAACATTTGAGTCCTTTTTGATTGGAAGTATCCAAAGAACTTCATTTTACAACAGTTAAATAATTATTTGAGGTAATACTGAACACATTACCTGATTCGTTGGGAAAATTTGTGCAGAGAATTAGATACAGAAAGAACAGAAGCAGTAAATGTGTAAGAGAAGAAAAGAAGGAGGAAAGGCAATGCAGTTATGCCATAGGTTTTGAACTAAAAACTCAAAAAAATCTTGGGAAAAAAAAAAAAGTTACAGTCAGAAAAGAATTGCATTTATTAGGGAAGAGGATTTTAATATAGGAATAATCTGATACATAATTAAAGAAAGAGGAAATAAGCTCTCAGAAAAAGGATTGTAGTCACAGCAGTTAGCAAGTTGAACATAGGCCAGCAATGCCACACCATGTCCAAAAAAAAAAAAAAAAAAAAAGAAGGAAAAAAAAAAAAAAGTAGGATATACAAACAACAGTGTAGCTGTAAGACATGTCCATATCTTATAAACAAGAAGGGTTGCAGCAGCTCTCCTATGAGAACAGGCTATGAGAGTTGGGGCTCTGCAGCCTGCAGAAGAGAAGGCTTTGCGCAGACCTTAGAACAACCTTCCAATATCTGAAGGGGGCCTACAGGAAGGCTGGGAAGGGACTATTGACAAGGTCTTGTAACGACAGAACTAGGGGCAATGGGTTTAAACTCACAGAGGGGAGATTTAGACTGAATGTCAGGAGGAAGTTCTTTACAGTGAGGGTGGTGAGGCACTGGCACAGGTTGCCCAGGGAGGTTGTGGCTACTCCCTCCCTGGAGGTGTTCAAGGCCAGGTTGGACAAGGTCTTGAGTAATGTGTACTAGTGGGAGGTGTCCCTGCCTATGGCAGGGGGTTGGAACTAGATGATCTTTGAGGTCCCTTCTGACCTTACCATTCTATGATTCTATGATTTTTCAGTCTGAAATTGGCTTGACAGTTTATGCAAGCTTCTTTCTGACTCCTCCTTAAGCTCTAAAGGAGGTTCAGGTAAAGATAGATAACTTTGTTGTCCTCCTCCTGTTTCCCTCTTTTGTCTTCTCCTAATCCATTTTACTATTCCCCATGCTATTTACATAGCTATCCATGGTTCCAGGCAATCAAGCACTTCTTACATTCTGCTAGCCGTCCTGTAAACCTATTATCTTTCTCACTCATGATCTTCCAGCCTCATGGGTTAAAGTAGCAAAGTTGTATGTTTTTAGACCTTGCAAAGTAGCCTAGATTCCTTTCAAGAAAATAAGCCCATACCTATGAGTCATCAGGAGCTGTGGGGCTTGATTTTACCTGTACATTTTTAGAGCTGAGTCTCTTCAGTCTAAGTAGCGTGTTCTATTTGGGATGTGGATTTTGGTCTGAACAACTCATCTGAAACAGATATTTTTCTCTGCTCCTTGAGGGATTTATTGGCAAAACTAGTCTTCTATTAACATTTTCGTAGGAGTCTGCACAGTGAGAATAGATGCTATAAATCTTAGTTGTATAAAAGCCCAAAAGCTATAAGGTTTTACTGGACAGCAAATAGAAAATTCCAATAAGTTCAGACCTGTTTATTTTACTTGGAGTGAAAGAATATTGAGTGAAGCTTGACTGGAAATGTCTTTGAAGACAACCATTCTGCCCATCTCACACTTGCCAACTGTACATCACATTCTGAACTTGCACACTTCTTCTCAAATACATGCAATCATTTTGCAAGGGCTTTGCAAACTGACAGAAACATGCATTGCTGATTACTGTGTCAATGGCCTTAGTCTTGGATGTGATTAGTACTACTAATAAAAGAAAAGAACAAATGTATCTATATATATTGCAGTCCATTAGCAACAAGACTCTGCAATTTAATTTTACATTACTTGCTAGAATTCATGTTTCTCAACAGTCAGATCAAATTAAGGTTATATAGAGACCAGTTAGCTCTGGTTACCTTTGTTAGCTTTTACTGAGTGGCCTGACTGTAATGATTGCAGAAAGTTGTAGATTTACTTAAGCATAGTTGAAATGCTATTACTAAAAGCAGAAGATGTTTATGCAGTCAGAGCTTGACAGTAAGAAGGTGAATGGTGTCCATGGTGTCCATGGATTTGAGATCCATGAGGCGATCTAGAACCCTGTCTATTTGTATCTTGAAAACCTCCAGGAATGGGACCTTTACAACGTGCCTCAGGACTTTGTTCCAGTGAAGGACTTTGTTCTTGCTGTTCTTCTATCAACACAAAATTTTTTGATATTTCAAATAACATCTTAAAACTTGAAGAAAAAACTAAACTAAACTTTGTGAAGGTCTCTAATACTTTCTTTGTGGAGGTGTATACCTGGAGTCCTTTGAAAGTTCTGCAAGTTATTTTCAGAAAACTTTTAGAGTAAATATTTTTGCCAGGGCAGTATGCTGCTTTTGATCTGAATTCCAACTTATTTTCCATTGCAGACAAAGCAGTGGATGAAAAAAAAAAAAAAAAAGGGGACAAAAAAGTAATGAGAAGGCCAAGCATGCTATTGGTGGAAAAATCAATACATTAAATTCTATCAAAAAAAAAAAAAAAAGGTATCAGACCCAGGAAATTGAATGTGAACAGTTCATAAAGTATGATAAATTTAACAGCAGTAAGATGTCAGGTTAGGAAACTTTTTGAAATATGAAAGCCACAAGAAAGCTTCTCAGGGAAGCAATGAAAGTGTGCACTATCAACTTGTTTATCCATAGAGTCATCAAATCAGAAGCAGGAAATTACAGCTTTGGAAAATCTCTATCAGAAGATCTAAACATTTGCAAAAAATCAAAGGAGATACTGCTATTGTTGTAATTCACAAGCTTCACACATACCAGCTGTCAGGTCATTACTTGCCAAAAGGAGACTTTGACAGTGTGATCATATATCTACCTGATCTGCCGAAGACATTACCTGAGAAGGAGGAGGAAGGTTTTAGTGTGACACCAAGTACAATAGATCAGACATTCAACTTGAGAAATTGAACAGAAAATACTGAGAATATGAAAAAAGAAACCACACTGGAGCTTCATAGGCTTCAATAAAGCATTTCATCATGTATGACAAGGAACGCTATGAACTGTGATGAAGACACTCAACATTAGCAAAAGAATAGTGGCAACTGTTGAAGTCCTTTAGTATAGTGCAGGCAGTAAAGTCCTTGAAAGCAACACACTGAGTAAGTAGTTCCATATAACAGTTGGTATAAGAAAGTGCTGTCTCCTATTGCCACATCCTTTCAATTGTTTCCTTGAACATGATATGTCAAAGGACTCTGCAAACTTTGAAGGAGTGCTGTCAGTTAGAGGTAGTAATACAAGTAATCTACCCTTTGAAGATGATGTAGATTTGATAGGAGGAATGAGAAAGCTGGATAGCCCTGCAATGATATATAGTATGGTGATGAGGACAAAAAAAAAAAAAAAAAAGGCAGAGTAATGACAATGAGGATTACTGACACTGAACAAGAAATAGACATCAAAAGCAAGAAAGTCGAATGTGGTGACTCATTCAAGTATCTCAGTACTACTACTATGAAAGACAGGAAACCTGAAACAGAAATACAAAGAACTGCCCTCATGCTAGCAGTGCTCTCTGTCCAAAATACAACCTGGAACGACAAGAACGACCTTAGTAGATCCAAGAGTTACAAAAAAAAAAGGAAGCTTCTTAGAAATGTTGTGTTCTCAAGAGCATGAACAGTGTGAAATGGGTGAAACTCAAACAGCAGCAGTAGAATGAAGAATTCAAGCCTTTGAATTCAGATGTGTCTGCAGAATTCAATGGATACCATATCCAGTGCACAGAACTAACAGCTCTATTACAGAGAAGCAGCATCTGCAGTAATTGGATCCCATGAGCCTTTACTCGCAGCTGTGCAGAGAGAGAAGCTGGAAAGGTTTGACAATGTGACTAAAGCAAAAGGCCTAGCCAATATAATTTTTGCAGGGGAAAAAAAAATATAAAGAGAAGGAGCAGTTTGTGGATAACTTGGTAAAACCATCATCAAAAGCCGGACAGAAAAATCTCTAACAGAACTTTTTGGAGCAGTTAAAACCACCTGAAATGAAAGAAGCTTATAGTTGTCACCTCAGTATGACCTAACCTGGCAGAGAAGAGGAGGGATCATTACTGTACAAAAATCTGTTATCAAGCCTATCAATACAGATTTTTTAGGAAGCTATGTGGCTGTTACAGTGTTCTATGGACAGATGTGTTTTTTAATTCTTTACAGCCTTTCTTCTTTCTTGGGTGCTCAAACACCTCTGCACAAGATACACATTTATACACACAGTGGAATACATAGATCAAGAGAGAGACATACAGAGCACTCACACAGAAAGCACAGGTGGTACAGACAGAAAAGGTCTCATTTTTCTCCTCTCTCTGGCTGAAAAGGTCTGATAGCAGGAACATGTATATGTGTGAATGCCTCCACAAATGGCCTCATATGTCCATTCTGCCCAGTAGCCATCCCTGGAGTGCAGGCTTCACAGTTGCTGACAGCTGGACAGACAAATCCCTGAGGCCACAGCCTTGCTCTAGCTGCTAGCAGAACTGGCCTCATACGTGCACGCACACACACACACACACACACACACACATAGAACCATCTGGAATTCTCCAGTCCCCAAGAACCACGCTCTGCCATACTCCACTACTGCGTCTTGCTCTCAGAGACCCACTCGCTCTCTGGCTCCCAGACCACCTCGTCTACTCACTGGCTCACCTTGCTTATCTTCGCTGCCATTCATAAGCTCCTTTGCATGTCTACACTTAATACAGTGGTTGACATCACAGACATGTCCATGTGACTCAAAGTCCCACTCCAGTTGCTGACATTAGCGTGCACTCAATCAGGGCTCTGCAGCTGCTGGCACCACAAATGCACAGACCTTCCAGTCCATGGTCTGGCTGCAGCTGCACCCTCAGACACATACACAGGCACACAAGTGTTTTTCATCCAGGAAAGCAGTAGAAAGAAATTTAAAACACAAGAGGGATTGTGCTGATCAGGTAGAGGACATGTCCAATTAGGTGTGCCAACCAGCAAACTATATACACACAGCTACTCCTTCTCCTGCCTTTATTTTTGGTTTTCCTTTCCCATCCTACAGTAATTCTTGTGTAATCCACAGGTGTTCTTCCCCTGCAGCCCTTGATATGTTCCATGCTCCTAGGCATTTGCTCTCCTCAGTCCAAAAGATACTCTGATGTAGATTCGCAGTGCTGGATTTCATACTGGACAATGGAGCTAAGGCTCTCCTGGAACAGCCTGGGGAAGGAAGGGCCTGGACGTTGGGTCACTTTGAGATCTTAATTTTCATTTCCACCTACCATTGCCCTCCTGTCTAGATTTGTGGAGATGAGCCTTTGATGGCCTCATGTATCCTGTGATGATCCTGGGAGAAGCAAGGGCAAGGCATTATTTGGACTCCTCCATCTGCTTTGTACTCCTTTGTGGGAATATAGATCTTTTATCACACGACCTAATAACTGCAGTTCACTGACTGTCATAGTATGTTACCTTTCCTTTTGCTAAGTAAGGTACAAGATTGTACCTGTCTCAGAGATTTCTACCTTTTACTTCAGTTTAATTTTAACTTTTGCTGCACAACCAACTTCTATGGATGTATCTTACTGTTGTTTCTCAATCTGTCAGAGACTGATCTAGATTCAATTTGTGTTTTCTCATACATTTGCCTCTGTAGTTGTATATCTAGCAGCAGTCTATGACAGCTGTATATATTCCATCTGTACTCCTTTTGTATCAGGAGAATTTATATGAGCATCTTTTAGTGATATCAGTGAAAATTCTGTGATGTAAACAGAATCCAGGAGACACTGGAATTGGCAATGTCTGTAACCCATATTGTTAGACAGAAATGTATCATCTCTGATGTTCCCAAGCTCCTTCAACTCTACAACATCATCCTCAGGCTACTTCTGAGGCTAATTTTCAATTTGATTTAGTGTACTGTCGTGAAAACATTCAGACAAGATAACTGTGGCTTATATGATCCTTCTTCCCAACTCACTACATGTATATTCAGGTTAAACTAGATCCTATAATAATTCCACTACACTTAGAAAAAAATAAAATAAAAAGCAGCTTTAATTAGGACACCAGTGCAAAGAGTATGTATTGGAAACTCATAGTGAATCTCTCTACCTGCTGTGCTTGATTTGAAATTTGAGTGCTTTCATCTTTGTACTATGCTGCACCATTCAAACAGAAGTTTGGAAAGGGGGGTAGTCCGCCAAACTCTGCTCCTAATATTACTTTAAAATCATTAGTCCCTGTTAAGGGCCTGTCTGACATGCAAACCACATAAAATGTATTATATTGATTATTTTTCCTCTTGATTCTTTGGTGAACAACTACTGATTCCTTGTGAGCAAGGAGGAAATGAACATTAACTAATTCTCAACCAAAGTTTATGGCGAGTTACCTAAATATAGCATAGCATTAAGTAGGTAAGAATTAAAGAAGGCAGAGTAGTTTATTTTATTTCAGCCTTATTCCTTGCTTTGAATCTGAAAAAATGAAGTGAAAATAAGATATACTGTGGACTTTCTGTGGTATTTATATGAAACAATACAGAATAGATTTACATTATTTTTCTCCACAGAAGTTGAATATCTGATGCCTGTTGAGGTTTTGTTAAAGTTGAAGATTCTAATCCAGGTCATTACTGGAGTTTTAAAGATGGTGCTGAGGGATATGGTTTTTCACCAGACTTGGTAGAGCTATATAGTGGTTGGACTTGAGGATATTACAATTAAAAAAATGAAAAAAGTGGTTTCATAATCAATCAATTTTTTACAACAGTTAGAGAATATTTGGACTGAATGCTCTTAGACTTCTTTTCCAAGTGATTATGTGATTCTGTCATTAAGATTACTGATTCAAATCACTGCAGACACCAGTCATTGCCTCCTTTACAGCATGGAGAGCACATGAGGAGTAATTTCATCTTCTAAAGTCATCTCAAGGCCCAGATGAGGCTGCTCAGGGCAGTGGTGGAAGCTCCATCCTTGGAAGGGTTTCAAAACTGTGGACATGTGGTGTTGAGGACATGGTTTAGTGGTGAAATTGACAGTGTTCGGTTAATGGTTGGACATGATGATCTTGCATGTCTTTTCCAACCTAAATGATTCTATGATTCTGACCTTGTAATTCTTCTTACGTTAATGATGCTTCAGCTTCAACAGGAAGACAGTGGAACTATTCTTATCAGTAAATATTACTCTACATAAAGCTATGGTGCATCTTGTGTTATTCCTGCTTGTGTTGGATGAGAAGATGAAATCCTAATTATTGGTGAATCCACATGATGTCTTCCTACTCCTCTGGTTCAAAAAGAACCCAACTAAGTGGGTCAGAAGTCTGAAAGAGCTGATTCCTTTGAAGTGGAAGGNCACCCAATGTGATCTTTGATCTGTGCTTCTGTGCTCCACAGCCTCCCTGGAGGTGTTCAAGGCCAGGTTGGAGGAGGCTTTGAGTGACCTGCACTAGTGGGAGGTATCCCTGCCTATGGCAGGGGGTTGGAACTAGATGATCCTTGAGGTCCCTTCCAACCTTACTATTCTATGATTCTAAGAAATCAAAGACAAATGTAGTAATGATGGAAGCATAAAGGAAAGGCAAGGATGAAGATGGAATCCCTAGCAGAGCTGTGCAAGACAGGAGCAAAAACATGGCTGGTGGCAAAACGTGAATCTTGGTTCAGAAATCAAGCACAACTCTTGAGAAATACAAACAAGTTTTTCCACTCTTACTGTATGACTGAAAAAAAAAAACAACAAACAAATCTAGATCCTCTTAGAAACATTTTACTTTTATGTATCCACCAACATAAAAACTCCCTAGTGGAACCAATACATTGCATCCATTTCCAAAACAGCAGAACTGACACACAACCAGCCAAGTGCATAATGAGTATTGTTATTTCCACAGATCTGTTTTCAACTGCCTGTGTGTGGTACTGCTCTTTCTTGGGGTTTTGTGTCACTTTTGTGCTCTCTGCAAATAGCATCTACAGACTTTCCCTGAATGCTGTTTATTTCACCCATTTCAAATTTGTCTGATGCGAGTGCAAAACCAGTAAAATATTAATCCATAAATAAAGAGTTCTAAGCAAATGATGTAGGAATTGCTTTTAAAAAAATGAGTAAAGCATTTCACATTTTACTTTGGTTTAATGTACTGTCAGTGGTTTATTAAACCAGCATGAATAAGAGAAATATTTTCGATGTCAATAAGCATTGGGAATTCTTGCAGCGATTCAGCACAAAGGCTTTTAGCACTTTGCTGCAATGGCTATGGGAGGAGTGAAAATGTTCAGTGATCTGAGATCCGTTTCTACCTATATACTTTGTTGTCATATCATTATTTAGATAGTGTATAGAATAAGACATGTAAAAGTCTAGCTGTTTAACTGACTATGCAAGCTTTTAATTTCCTCTATAACATTTCTTTATCTTCCTCAAACTTTGCTCTTCCATTTAAATGTGCTGCTTATTATTTAAATTATATATAAAGTTAGGTAGAAGAAGCCATGACATGAACTTTGCAATTTCTAAGGGCCTAGTGTCCCTCAGCTTCTTCTAAATTTGAACTACCTTTAAAAATAATGGTCCTAAACTCCCTTTTCATAAATATCCTATTGGTTTAATGGATTTCTGCTGTCTAGCATCAGCTGAAGAGCTGACAAAGGTTTCTCACTGTGAATAATGCTTTTTGAGTAGAGCCAATTTTGTATTCCCTTCCTAAAGCCTGACAGACAGACACAGTAGTTCTTAAAATAAGATCAGATAATTGTAAGTGATGAAATTACTGGAGATTAGTCAGATACTAGTCTGAAATAAGAGCCTGATCTGAAGTGAGTGACCATTCTATCTTCTCTGTCCACTTGAGTTAGAGAATATTAGTTCACTCTATTGACTACATTAATATATTCTATGAAGTGGTAACAGTGAAAGCACTTCTAGTTAGCTGCTGTGGGTTAGATTATTTACTGCAGAAATGTGACAATTTGTGATTTTATTCAGAGACAAGATTAAAAGGAGCCTTTCCATATGGATGGCACATTCATGCCAAAATCTAACAGTGAAAGCTTAAACTTTGTGCTCCTTCACTAATATAAAATCTATTGCTTTGGCAGGAACACACAGGTAATATGTTTACCTATTGAGAATATATAAAATGAAGTTCTAAGTGGCAAAGGATCCATTTAGCTTGCAGAGTAGATGTAGGCTGTGACTTTCTTGCTTCTATTATCAATGTTTTACAGATATTGAAAGCCTGCAGCATAAAAATATCCAAATTTCTAACACAGATCTGATTTTTTTAATATGTTTGAGAAAACTGACTTGAAGTATTTGAAATCTCAACTAATTTTTTTTTTTTTAATATGATCTGGGAGAGAAAGAGAGATGTAGAGGGCATTTTCCATTTGTGTTTCTGTTTTCTGTGCTATTCTAAGTTTCCACGATTCTCCCTGTGCTTTGGAAAACATACAACTGAAATTAGTACTCTCGGAGTGTTTTGCAAGAAGACTTTCCTTTGCTTCACATAAAAACCATCACAGATCCAAAACTTTAACCTTCTTGCTCCAGCGAGAGAGGTTTTTTTTCCCACAACGCTGTAATGATTTCGGGCAAGCATTAGAGGCAGAAAAGATGCAAACTTGTTTTATATATGGTTTGCATTAGTTCATGGCAGATGGGATTGCACAGAAACTTTTACGAGTTCTTAAATATGTTGCCTCCTGCTGGAGCCCTGCCTGTGGTATACCATCCTCAGAGCTTAACTGCGTAATACAGTCCCAATGGCACTCTGTAAGTGAAAATACACTTTTGGAGTGTTTCAGTGACCTTGATTGCACTAGGCAGGTGGGCTCATTTCAGAAGTGCCAAAACAGCAGCTCTATAAAAGGACCAAGGTGCCCATTCCAAGTCTGTAATTTAAGTAATTTTAATTAATCTCTATCTCAGAGCAGTGCTGTTTACTTGTCTGCCCTGCTTACATATTTTTTACCTGCAGTTGCCAATATTTTAGCTCAGTTGAGACTAAAATAATAAAAAAAAAAATCACCATTGATGTAACAGCTGTAATTTCTGCTCCTCTCCTTCTCCAGCCTTCTCCCTCCTCTTTGTCTGTGTGTGTCTCCTGTCCCCAGATATTTAACTGGTGAAACTGTTGGAGGTGCTTTAAGTGATAGTCTTAAAAGCATTTCAGTGCCAGGTCATCACTGTATTTATTGCATATAAATGGTGCTCGCATTGCTCATGCCTGTTCCATATTGTTTAAAACTGATCTCATAATTTCCTCAGCTATCTATTCCCTCCAGTGTGCCTGGAGTTCTGATTAGTAATTTACCAGAGAGTTCTGTAACAGTGAATACTCCGCTGCTGCTGTTAATTAAATCTATGTGGGTAACTATTCGTTCACAAGAGACAATCATTCCAGCAAGATATTGTCAGGCCTGAGGCTTTGCACTAATAGAATCTGTACATATCCCAACGGTGATATGTTCTGTATCTGGAGAGGATGCAGTCAGCCTGATCTTCTAACATATCCAGCTGGTGATTTGGTGAATGAATGCCAAGGGGACAAGCTTCAAAAGACAGCATTCCTAAGACTGAAAGATAGGCAGAATAAGAGCAAAACAATATGGATATTTTATCATTCTGTACATAAAGTAATCTCATAACCTGAGATTCAGTCTCTGTTTCCTTTAACTTTAATTTGGGACACATGACTGACATGGAGTGCTTTAAGTTGTTAAAATTAATCTTTTAGAGGAATGTCATACACAGTGAATGGCATTGTTATATTAGGAGCATAGCTGAGTTGAGATGTGGAAAAAGTGGTTTATAGCACAATGCTGAAGAATTTTATAAAGGAGCATTAAAGAAAGTACTGTCAATTTGCCGTCAGTTAGTTTCAGTGGTGACCCATAAAACATTTCACTGTCAGATAATGATAGCTTTTGCCATATTCAAGATATTTTCTAACACGTGTCAGGAGGTTATGTGCATCACAGCAAAAATGAAATATTTTAAAGGTTACTATTGTCTTGATTAGCCCCATCACGTTAAAAATGGGACAGTTGTCTCCAGCAGACAATCGCTGCCTCACGAACTCTGAGCATGAACTGCTGCAGTACAAGGTGTCTGCAATAAAATCCAGCCCATTGTTAGGAGGGAATGTCTTTTGTCATGAACTAACATTAACTGGGTTACACAGATGGTTTAAGTACTATATAAAGTGTAGCTTTTCATCTTAACAAAAGTTATACAAAACATATATAATCTTTCAGTCTACAAAATGAGTGATTAAAACCCATATTTCTTCATGCAGAAGTAATTACCTTTACATATACACAGGCAAATTTATAATAACTAATGAAAGAAGAATTATTATAGTGGATGAAGAAAATACCTGTTTAGTAGGCAATTATAGAATCATAGAATGGTAAGGTTGGAAGGGACCTCAAGGATCATCTAGTTCCAACCCCCTGCCATAGGAAAGAAATTCCTTCTGACATCTAGTCTAAATCTTCCCCTCTGCCAGTTTAAACCCATTGCCCCTTGTCCTATCATTGCAAGACCTTGTCAATAGTCCCTCCCCAGCCTTCCTGTAGGCCCCCTTCACATATTGGAAGGCTACTCTAAGGTGTCCTCAAAGCCTTCTCTTCTCCAGGCTGAAGAGCTCAAACTCTCTCAGCCTGTCCTCATAGCAGAGCTGCTCCAGCNATCATCCCAGACCCCAAGGTCCTTTCCTCAGGAGTGTTCTCCAGCCATTCACCACCCAGCCTGTATTTGTGCTTGGATGATGACAGGAGGAGGATCCCTCTGCCCAGCTGCGCATGTTTAAGGCTTCTACTTTTCCTGCAGTCGATTATAATAGGGGAGTGGGCAAGGAGGGCAAAGTTATCACACCTGGCGTGGGAGAAGACTTCGACAGAACCCAAGTGGTTTGGGGTTGGGGCTACAAAAAGGGAAAATGCCATGTGGGGTGGGAAAGGGGCAGATATGGTGGAAAAGTGGAGGTGGTGCTGAAAGAGGGGAGATGGAAAGAAGAAGATGAGGGAAAAGGAAGGAGATGCAAAGAGGAAGATGGGGGGAAATAGGAGATCACTGAATCACAGAATGTTTTATTGTCCTGGTAAGGTGACAATAAAACAAAATGCTCAGAAAAGTTAATGCAAGCCCTAATGTACTGTCAAAAAATCTTCCCTATTAAAATAGCATTAGCTGGGAGGCAGAGTGAATCACATAAAATTAAGAAATGCCTGAATTCAGTTTGTCCATATAATCTAAAGTGCGTCTCAATGTCCCTCACTCCTATGATAGTTCTTAATTGCACTGTGATAAATGCCCTGATGTAGCCTGTCTAAATTAGACACTGAAATAGCTAAAATTCAAGTGTAGTTATTCAACATCGTCCTGATAGCCTGTCAGGAGGCAGGTAACTTTCACATCTGATTCTGCCACTGCAGGAGCTGAATGGTCCCAGGGGTGGCTTGGTTCATCCCCCTGCCCTCAGAAAAAGTGGAAAGTGGAGGCACCTCAATTAAGTGCCAACAGCAAGATAGGATGAATAATAGAAGGAACAGAACTGTTTTGGTTCAGAAAGGCGTCTGTCAGAATGAATGGTGAAGATTTAATGAGCAACTAATCAATATTTGGTATTCTCTCTGGTGCTAAGTGAGTGAGCATATGCCATCTTTGCTGAACACATCTAATTTTGCTATCCATTTAGAATAATTAATTTCCTCATTAGTATTTCTGTGGTGCTCCTTACAGAAGTACCTGAATTACTCATAAGAATTAATTGGAGCACTCTCTTAGCACCCTGTGCAAGATGACACACAGAAGTCAAGACTCTCAGGATATGTAAAGCTCAGCACTGTGATATCTAAGAGTTACCTACTGTGTTCACAGTGAAGTTCATATGGTTAAATTATACTCTCAGACAAATTTACATGCAACAGTAGACAGCAAGTGTCTTTGGCTGGAGCTCTTGTCTACCAGGACACTGATGGTTAGGAGGCTCAAGTTGTCAGACAGGTAGTACAAAGACATTGATGGATATGTCTGAAATTCACTTAGGTGGCACCACCTTCCCTTTCCCACCGTATCTGCCCCTTTCCCACTCCACACAGCATTTTCAATTTTTTTTCCCTCAAACCCAGAGCACTTGGGTTCTGTCGAAGTTCTGTCTCAGTCCCAAGCAAAATTTCACTCTTACAGTGTTTTCACTTCTCTACAACTATTTTCTCACTGTATACCAGCTGCTAGCAGGAAATTTTGCCCAGAAATGCTTCCTGTACTTGTTCTTAGCTTCAATTTTTCCCTTGCTTGGTTTCTCCCTGTTCAGTATCACATTTGAGTTGTGTTTTCACCTCCACTTCACTGGTTCTGAACTCATCTGTATATCAAAGACCATCAATTTTCTTGCATCACTTTTTCTTACTAGTACTTTCTACTTCTAACCCCCTTTTGACTGGGAAAGAAAAAAAAAATGAAAAAAGATATCAAGTCCATCTATGATAATGATTGCTGGTTCCTGGTACTGTCCCTGGAAACAATGGCCTAATTACTATAGCTATTAAAATGAAAAGTTTTATTGCTATGCATATTCAAATCAAGTAACATTCATACTTTAGTAATAAAACATGAAAGAAACAAAGATAAAAAACTTCTCAGCATGGGCCACAATATTTGCCTGCTATGAAGAGGGTTGGAGAAAGAGGCCATAGAACTTGTGACAAAGAGAACACCAAAGAAACTGCCTTCAGGGTTCAGTAAGTGGGATTATCACCTTAATCTTTTTGAGACAGATCTATTGAGTTCAATGTCATTAGCTACACTTTGTAAGTCTTTGGGAAAAGAAGAAAATCTGTAAGATTGAGGGTTTGGTTAACATGAAAGGCTGCTTACATCTGACCTATATAGCTATAAATTGCACAGTGCTTCATAAAGCACTTCACCTTGTCTCTTACTGTTGGAAAATTCTTAGCTGCAGCTAGCAGAAATCCTCTCAAAAGATGGTTATTGAAAACATTGGGTCCACATAGAAGGAACATAAACAGTACTAATATAAACTGGGAAGATCAGAGAGAGTCATGTGAACTGTTATTAACCGGTGTGCTTTGATGATAGCTATGAGTGAAGAGCTGTAACTTCTCACTTCCCACCATTCAATCCAATGATTTAGAGTTGCATGTGAATCCGGCCAAATCATGCACCATTTGAACATGAAAGAATGGGTGATATGGCCATTTACTTCCTCCTGAGACTTTCTCAGGGTGTGAGGTTACTCCTGAAAGTGAAAGTTTCACATCTTTTAAAGGTCTACATAACACAAAGTGTGTGTTTCCTTGGCTGTTAGTACAAATACAAGAGCTATCACAAGTCAACAGTTTCACCTAGTTGTGATTTTTTGTTAAAGAAAGCATGTCTAAAATCACTGAGTTATCTATAATGTTTAAAAAATCACTGAGTTATCTATAATGTTTAAATTATAAATGGTTTAGCTAATGCAGATAATAAAGCATATTCTGACTTTTCTAAATATGTAGTCTTATCTTAAATTTCAAGGTACTTTTTGATAGTTTTTTTAGGATGCCTAGGATTCATGTATATCATAGAATTTATATTAATAGGATTTTAATCACAGGACCCTAGATGAGTGTTCTGTCTATTGTGAGTTAAAAGTGGATGCTTTGTTGGCTTTTGTTTTTCATTGCATAGTACTGCTCTCTAAGGGCCCAAGAGAAAGTTATTTTGAAATAACTAACAATTTCACCTGCATAAATTACTAATATTGGCCTAACAGTGTTTCATTCCAGAAAATAGTGGTATGCTAAATCTGTGCAGGAATTACTTAATACTATTTGCCTGTTTTTGCCACTACTCAGCTCACATATTATTTGACAATTATGCAATTATTCAGGAGACGTGTAATTAATGGAATGCTCTTGTGCAAATGATGTGTTTAATGAACAACATCAGTATTTAGTGGATAGATTCTCAGTGGTTTAGATGGTGTCTCTAACATTGCTTAACACCAAATCATAGAGAAATGAAAATGCCTAGTTAACTTATATTTGAGGCATTCTGGTTCTGAGTCTTTCTGAATAAAAATTGAGGTTGCACTTAAGAACATTTTCACAGCAATTCAAAGCTCAAGGTTTTACCTGAGAAGTCCCTTAACCATCTCTCGCATTTTCAGTGATTTAAAGACTTTTGACTGTAAAGACTCAATCAATAGTTCTCTAAAAAGCTTAAGAATTTGACACTTAAAAAGGTTCATACTGAAGGCAGAGACAAGACAATCAGCCAATTTGGAGTTAACAGCACCCAACTGACTTAAAAAAGGAGAGGCAGGTTGTTCACAGGCAGAGAAAGAACTGTACCACAGTGTTCTTAAGGCAGAACTGCATAACTGTCACCTTTTCAAGGAGGAAATCAAGGTGATATGTACTCCCCTAAAGGAATATGGAGTCAGGCTTGCTCTGGGGTGCTACTCCTTTCTCATCTGTGTGGGAAAGCATCCACTCTTCATGCCTGTGCTACTTGTAGTCAGAACAGCACAAACTCATAGTTTTCAGTATTTTATAATGTATACTCACTACTATCTCAAAAACAGCAACCACAAACTCAATTCCTTAGTAGAAGTCCTATGATCACCTCTTTTATTATATTCCTGTTCAATAACCACATTTTCTACTGGAATAATTTGCAACTTTTTTTCTTCATAACTTTATTTTGGACTAAAATTTTCTGTATTGTTTCTGATTGTCTCTTTCTCGTTGTATTTCTTCTCAGTTTAATTTAGATGTCTGAGTTTCTTCTTTCTCCTTACTCTCCTTTTACAGCATTCCTTCCCTTTCCCTCTCCCTGCCTCCTTTCCTATATTACTCCTTCCCGTCAAGGTACTTTTCACTTCCTTCAGTGTTTTATCATCTAATGTAATGTTGTGTAATGCAATCTAATGTAACCCAATCTAACCTGTTTTTCTCTCTAATCATTTTTCTTGCTATTACTACCTACTACCTCTTTCATCTCCTTGGATATTAGATTATTAATTCTGTTATGCTTTAAACACTGGGAGTGAGAAACTCAGGTGGTGTGAATATATGCATGCTGCTCCTCCAAGAGAGTTAAATGATGGCTGTGAGTATGCAATGAGCAAAATGTGCTTTTTGATAATATTCACTGGCATGGTGTTAAGAAAATAGCTAAAAAGAAGACATATATCTATATACATTTCTTGGATATTTTTTAAGGTAAAATGCATCCTTTCTAGGTTAAATATGATGAAGGAAAAGTAAAAAGAAATTAATAAACTACACTTTTATATCTCGAAGGAACATCTTAAAATCTATTTAATTTTTTTTTTTTTTAAAGCATACATATAGCTATACAAAATACAAGAGAAACTTCATTGTCAACAAAAGCCTTCAGGAGATATTTAATGAGATCTTATTTTTCAAATATTTTTTTTCCAACTGCTTCCTAACCTTTTGAGGTTTGGCTTTCTAAAGGATCGCATCTGAGAATACAAAAAAATAATATTGCCATTTCAGTTAAAGCTGCAATAAAATTATTGTCTTTCAAGATAGAAGATTTGCAGAACCAACAGTGTTCCAAAGTGTGCCCAAGTAGAAGCACCTTAAGAAGACATTAGCAGTATGGAGTCCAGAGCCACATGTCAAGCATGAGTGGCTCAGGGCTTGTACTCAGGTGGGCTCAGCTCTACTTCAACAGTAAAGGGCACATGACTAATTCTGAGAGCATAAAAAGGAAGCCATTCAAAGATTTAAAGTGAAATCCAAAAAGAGTGATGGAAAAATGACAGTAAATCAATGGCTCTTCAAAGCAATTTCTGGCAGATTTCAACAGGCCTTATTTAGGTGAGGATACATAAGCAGGTATACTTTACCAAATTACTACAAGATATGCTTTGGCTCTTTCAGATTGAATAACATTTTTTTTTAGCATGAGTCTCAGATGTCAAACAGTCAGTGGTCTGAAGATTATTTTACCTATGTTTGTCATGAACTTTCATGGAAATGCAAGCTCCAGAGAGCCTCCAGTTAGAAGGCATGTATTTAAAAGCACCTTTGTATGAGAAATGAGTCAATTACCTAAAAATAGTACATAATAAGATAGAGTTCACAGAATCACAGAATTAACCAGGTTGGAAAATACCTTCAGGGTCATCAAGTCCAACCTATTACCCAACACAGTCTAATCAACTGAACCATGGCACTAAGTGCTACTTCCACTCTCTTCTTTAGACACTTCCAGGGATGGCGAGTCCACCACCTTCCTGGGTAGCCCATTCCAAAGAATTTCATCCTACATCCAACCTAAACCTCCCCTGGCACAGCTTGAGACTGTGTCCTTTCATTCTGCCACTGACTGCCTGGAAGAGACTAACCCCCACCTGCCTACAACCTCCTCCTTTCAGGTAGTTGTAGACAGTGATAAGGTCCCCCCTGAGCCTCCTCTTCTCCAGGCTAAACAACCCCAGCAGCCTCAGTCAGTCCTCGTAGGGCTCCAGACACCTCGCCAGCCTTGCTGCCCTTCTCTGGACATATTTGAGCATCTCAACATCTTTCTTAAATTAAGGGGCCCAAAACTAGACACAGTACTCAAGGTATGGCCTAACCAGCATTGAGTACAGGGGCAGAATGACTTCCCGGGTCCCCGCTGGCCACAGTATTCCTGATGCAAGCCAGGATACCATTTGCCTTCTTGGCCACTGGGCACACTGCTAGCTCATGTTCAGTCAGTTGTTGACCAGTATGCCCACGTCCCTCTCTACCTGACTGCTCTCCAGCCATTCTGTCCCCAACCTGTAGCACTGCATGGGGTTGTTGTGGCCAAAGTGCAGAACCCTGTACTTGGACTTGTGCCCATGGCATCGGACTGTGCCCATCTATCCAGCCTGTCCAGGTCCCTCTGCAGAGCCCTCCTACCCTCTAACAGGTCGACACTTGCTCCTAACTTGGTGTCATCTGCAAACTTACTAATGGTGGAATCCAGATCATTAATAAACATTAAACAGGAGTTGACACAATTCTTCACATGTGGGGGTTTACGGTATTTCCCTCACAAGAACAGTGGTGCTTTAGAATGGAGATGGAGCACAAGTAAGTCAAAGACCTAAACACATGTCCTGTCCTACCCTATTGTGAAAGTCCCATCTTGTCTCAAACAATGTGTGGCAGTGCCTGGTCTGAATAGACAGGGCATGGGTTTTGATAGCCTTTAATGGGTCTCAACTAGAGCTGGTGACTGGAGCTGTTCCTAGCAGATGGTTAAACAATTAAAAGAGAGAAATTCTGTGGAGATGAATTTTCCCTCCTTCCTTATTTTGAAACCACTACATCAGTGTCATGGAAAGGCCCGTGACAGACATTACTCTGGAAGGGCTTCACATACAACTTTTCTTTTTGATCTGGGGACACTGCCCTCTCACATACCCAAAAAGTACAAAAGGGCTACAACCTCTTGTGTTCACATCTTTTATCTACCACAGAAACCCTTGTTGAATGTGCACCTACCACTAAAGAACCTGGACTATGCCAGTAAGACACCACTGGAACCATGGGTGGTGATGTCTTTCTCTCACTCTGTTTTTTACCCTCCTTTTTTCTTCCCATTTTCCCTTTCCTCTGCTCAAGCCAGGTGTCCTTAAGGTGTAAATGACCAAGAGTTTTCATTGGATCAAGTAAACAGAACTCAACAGTTGCCCTTAATTTACTCCAAGGGAATTTTTAAATCTTAGCACTACCTTCCCTGCTGGCCAGGACTGGTTTGGGAAACTGTGTTGTGACACCTGTCCTATCCTATGTAGATTTATAAACTTGTTCATCTCAAAGTGCCTGAACACCTTCCAGAGAAGTATTAATTACTGTGACCATGCATCTACCATATACGGTTTGTTGTCCTTCCATCTTTCAGGGCAACGGCACATGTGTGGCAGGAGAAAGCAAGGATTCTTATTTTCAGAGAGTTTTAGCCTTCCTTCCTATTGTATATACAACTCATGCCATATTTGTTAGAGTAAGGTAAAAGAAATGCACTTTGCACAGTGGGCAACAGCAGATGAAATCCATGGTGGCATGTTTTTTTTTGGAGGATGTGGGTGGGAGGTATGGGGAGTAGGGAGGCATGTTTGGATCAGCCTCTAAGAAATGCTTGCCACCTGCATAGATGAATTTTACTACTGGAGTAGAAAGTCATTATATTGGAAGACCAGCAATGTCACTGATGCTTTTCATTTCTGAGCTTTAGAATTTTATGCTTCTGCTTTCTTGAGCACAGGCCATAAAAAGCGTGGCAGAGACCTTGATCTTGATGATGTATTTTGTAGGATGGACACCAAACTTATTCTCGTGAAGGCTATATTTTACAATGTGGCATCTGTTGCATACTTAATTTGACAGAAATTAATATAACAGATACAGGTACTGTAAAGATACTGGTATTTCTGTAGGGACTTCATTTACACTGTCTGTTACTACTACTTCACAGAAAGCAGTAGAAGGCAGATCACTGAGCGAGGTCTGATGTAGAAGGTAAGGCTGTTTCATCCGAGGACTCTATGGTATGAATACAGTTGAGCTGTTACAGTGAAAACCCGGGGTGTCTGCTGAATGATGTGCTCCATCGTGTGGATTTATCAGTTTCAGGGAGTGTTATTGTGTCCCCAAAATGTTTTGTGAAGATTTACACAAAGTCCATGTTCTATGTCCTTCTTCTATAGGAAATTTCTGGAAAATGAACTTGATGTGCTCATGATGGCCTCTCTTTCTAGAACATAAATGACTGCCTTTGGTTCTACTAGTAATTTCTTAGGTATTGAAGAGATCACATCAAGGCACATCAGTAACCACTGATGATTGAGGAAAGGACTGATAGATGAGGTCAGGATATTTTCTGCACTGTAGAGCAAAGCCTGTGGGTTGGTAGCTCCCTCCTGGAATGCAGTCTAAACTGATAACATAAAGATACATCCCTACCAAAATGATCTTTCATGAGAGTGTCATTAGGTGATCTTGCTCAAGCATCGTGTCATCTTGCTGTTAACTCTGCCTGTAGTAAAGAACCGATTGAAACAAACATCATTTTAGAACTAGTGACACTTGGTTCAAAGCTATTTAATCAAATTTTTTACATAGTCACTGATTGTTGATGATGTAGCATGTTGAAAATATGATTCATTAATGACAGCGAAGGTGGGGGTAGGGTTTTTTATCAGCTAACTTCCTTGGAGGAGGGATTCAAAGCCTTTGACATTTTCGTGTCAAGGATTAGACGCAGTTGCAGCCTGAATGAAGAGGCTGTACAATCACCAGGATCAAGTGATTCACACAGGAATGACAGTTACCTTCAAATGTCTGTACTCAGAGGTAGGATGGTGATGCACAGTATGAAGGTAATGCTTGGCTCTGAATCCTAGTTTCACGGATTCATATTTCTCAGGGTATTTCTTCATCAGACATTTAATTCTGTCAAAGAGACTGCATTTTCCTTTATGTTTTTCTATTCCTAATGTCTGGCATAACCAGACAGTTTATGTGCATATAATTGAGTGAAATATTTCTGACTGTTAATGGCACAGTGCCACAGTTTACAAAACTCCTGAAAACCTGAAGTACAAAGGAGGGGCAGATGGCAGCATTCATAGGAATTCCTTCATAGAAGCAAAATGAGAAAGTCAAACCGATTTGTTTTCAGAGGCAGAATACCCTGAACACTCCTGAAGTGACAACTTTGATGTCTAGTCTAAATTCAATCTAGACATGTATACTGTGTGTAAACACAGGTCCTGGGGATACTCTGCCAGCAATGCTCTGAGATTTCAGGACTCAGTCTGCTTTTAAGGTGGTGGCTATTGCCAGAAATGTCTGCTTAGTAAGTAGGAGATTCAAGTTCCAGTGCTGCTCCAGGGGAGAAATGAATCTCTACCACAGTGGCCAGATGACTGGGTTGCAGGCTGGATCCGAGATCGGATGGCCTTTTAGCATGGTGCCTGATTAACATGAAGTTAGGACTGCACAATTCATAAGATCAAAGGCAAAAATTCAAGTGATTATGTAGGCATCTTAGAATTCAACTGAAAGGGAGAGTAGAGGTGTATAAGTAATCCCTGAAAATACTCAAAATACTTTTAAAATTCAACAGTGGTCCAATTAAGAAAAGATATATTGAGCTTAGGTACCTTTTATTGCAATTGTCAGTATGTGTCTCTGTGTTTCCAATGCAAAGGATGGACAAAACTGATGAATTTGCAACATTCAAGTACATTTCTGAATTTCCCCAAAATTTAAGGTATAGTTATTACATTACTGAAGCATCTCAGTTCTGTTGTAATTGGGTTTTATGTAACCATGAATTCTCTTTGTGCTGTTCTTTATTTCAGACTGATATACTGAAACACTTGCTGTAACAAATGGAAGGAGGTGGGTGTCTATAAAGTGTGCTCTCATTTACCCTTCTTCACTTTACTCAGGGTGCTTCTAGAGAAGATAATATATATCTTACACCCTGCTCTAGTGATGAATGGTGATGCTCTGGATACTTTCTGATGAGAATGAAACTAACTTGAAAGTTTTGTTTGTGTCTTCTTATTTCTTATTCTTATCCTTATTTGGACAACTTGGTTTTTCAAAGGCAAAAACTCCCACTAGTACCAAGAACCACTGCATGTTTAATTCTATTTTAATCACATTGATAGAAAGTTATGTATTGACACAGCAAGACAAGCAGATAGGACCTTTCTGAGGTCTGCCTGATTTCCTATTGCAAATGTAAATTGATTGTTTTTTATGGTAAAATTGACAGTGCTGGTTTGAAGATAATTGGAATATTTTAATAAAAAATTAGATTATAGCCTGTGAAGAGAAAACAATGGTGATGTCTACTTCACTCATAGGTTTGCTGAGATGTATAAAAACAAGGACACAATCATAGATAAGACACAGAGAATCTCTTTCTCTGGGAGCTGCTGTGTCTTCTGGCCTTCTGCGGTGTAACCCAACTAATCATTCTGCTTCTAACCTCCCTGACCGATCCTCCAAACTCACCTTTCACGTAAGGCAAACCCTGGAGTAAGGTAGAGGGGTGGGAAGAAAGTGGAAGGGTGGTTGGGAGACTGTAAATATTCCTGTCTATAGTGTATATATCTGCTTGTATATTGTGCTGAGCTGTAAATAGAGCTTCAGTCCTTAACTTCCAGCCAGCTGAGTCTAGTCTGGGTGATTTGATTGTGTGAGGGGGCAGTTAACTCCCAAACCATCACACTGGGGTATTTTCCAAGCAAATTCTTCTTTCCATATAACTTAAAGTTGTGTATTGCTCATTTCAAGCTCTGCAACAGCAGAATATAAATGGAAAAGTACTAACTTTATTGTCAGCATGCAGCTAATAATACATAATAATTATCAGTTCACATGAATACAATGGAATATGCATATTTATCTAAGAGACGTTTGCAGTACTACCTTGACAACTCTTTGGTTTAATTACTTCCCTGTAGGCCATATGAAGAAAACTGGAATGTTAAAGTGAAATTTGTACTGTGTATCTCCATGGTGGCAAGGCAAAATATGCTACTTGAAATTATACCTTTGAAATAATTGTGTACGGGTTTGCAGCACTGGCTACTGTTAGGCAGCAGTTTCAGTGTAAGAAAACTATATCAAATAGAAATATCTCGAAGTAATTTGCTAGCCATCATGAGCCTGATCTTATTGCTTAGCATAAAAATATGCTCAAGAGTGTCTCAGTTTGTTTCTGTAAAGATGCCTGTAAAAGTTCATCTTTTGTAGCTGCTTCTCATGTGAAGAAACTTGTGAGTCCAGGCCCCTCATGTCCAAAATCAGACGCAAATGTTTTGCTGTTCTGAAGAGCTTCTTATTGCTCTGTGGATAAAAGAGTTTATGTCTAGATTACTATCAGAAGAATGGAAGAGGTTTTTGAGGCAGTTCCCTACTCCTACAGGCTACGTATACCCTAGGGAGTGCTTCAAGTGCGTGGCTCTTGGTGTATGCTTTGGCTGAATGCCTGCACCATGTTGGAGAAATGTAAATATGCTCCTCCTGTCAGCTTCTTGCTTTCTTCACCCAGGAAGCTGACTGGAAAGGATGTGCTGTAGCTAATATTTTCAGAATGAATTGCACAAAAAAATAAGAAAAAGCCACTGTAGCTTTTATCCTATGTCTTAATAGTCTTTTAGAAGACCATGAATGAATAAATAGTACTCCTATCTGAATTTCTCAGTGAGTGAGTCCTGACTCACTCAAGTTCTGCATCCAGAATTGCAAGTTTATTCTTTCTGTTTCTTTGCTGTTCACATCAAAACATCTGCTGTTTTCCAAAACACCAATGAAGAACTTGTCTTCATAACCTGAAGGGGTCAACATTGGCTCTGCTTCATTTGCAAGGAACTGAGATCCAGAGGAGTGAAGAACAGCATTTGCTTTAGATGTTATTATAGGTCAATTGTTCAGATCACGACTCCAGTCAATGTCAAGAGTACCCATGAGTACGCAGCAATTCTGTGAATTTTGGAAAAGCAAAACTCAGAACTACAGTCTGAACACATTCAGGTTAAGGTACATATTTAGACCATTGTAGCTATACTATATTACAGGAAAAAAGTCATTGCTAGCCAATTAATGTTGAAATGGTTTGCCTTGTGTTAGAGAAGAAATCTAGCATACATTAAAAATCATCTTCTTCAAGGTGGCATTCAACTGATTTAACCCCTGAAAGCAGTTAGGCTGGCTACTTATCATAGAATCATAGAATGGTAAGGTTGGAAGGGACCTCAAGGATCATCTAGT
>VWYK01125702.1:26786-39218 GCA_013399775.1 Semnornis frantzii | reverse complement strand
TGCTGACTGTAGAACAGTCAGGTATTTTTCCCCTGAGTGCAGAGTTTTGGCAAAGGCAGGAGAGTTTTCACTAATATAAGCCTTATTCACCCTCCCCCAAATTACCGAAGCCCTGGGTTGAAGAGAAAGGAGACAAAAGCTTTATCAGCCTATAGTGAGAGCACAGCAATAGATACTGCTGCCTTCATTCTCATGTTTTCAAGCTTAAATTCTAACTACTTATTGACGTGATCACCACTTTTCAGAAACATTCACATGTCTATAACCTGTACACAAGAAAAACTCAAATTATGGAAATGCAGAAATTACCTCTTGAATTAACCCATTTTAATAATGTTTTTGATCTGTTTCTCTCAGGTTACAGAATGGATTTTAACTGACAGACTTTGGTAAGTTACTCATTTTAATGTGAATCTATGTTCAATTATATCTCCTGCACTGTATTTTCAAAGAGATTAACAGAATGAACCTCCAGTTACCCAGTATGAAATTGGTTCACTGTATCAGCACCAGCTCACGAATGTACATTTTTAGGCTATGCGATATCTACATGTAAAATTAGTCCACATGGGGGATTTTAGAAAGCAGGAAAGACTTTTCAGACAATAGAATGCTCACACACACACAGATTCTTTAGCACATATTAAAGAACAGCTATTTTCAAACTAAATTATCTGTTGCTAAAAGCATGTAATCTTTTACATGATTGTTTAAAGAACTAGTGAGCCCATGAAAGGAATTTCTGGGATAAAAATAAAATGTTTGACCTCAGTAAAATTTTGTTGTTGACATCCCTAGTGCTAGAATTTCATTCCTGGACTCCATGCAACCAAAACATTCATTTTTTTATGAGATAAGGATTAAGCTGAACTTTACAGAAAGAGCAGATTAAATTCACACAGCCAGGTGGAATTAAATCTTAGGTCTGTAAAAAATTATTCCTTTCCCTCCTCCATGAATAATAGTTTCCTAGCAAGAGCAGTTCTGGGTGAAGTCTTGAAGTTTATATATATAAATAAATACATAAACACTCCTTCCCCCTATAATCTATGCAGACACCAAGACAAAGCCAACAGAACTTTTTCTGCAGGAATAAATATTTTGCTTTAGAAGCCCTGACTAATTTTCCCAGCAGTTCTGTTGATGATTTTATCTGTTCACTTCATTTTACAGTTTCATTTCCTGACCAATGCATACATGCAGAACTAGCAATTTACATTATGTGGAGCAAATAAATCTATATGTAGTTTTCACATATCCCACTTCTTCAAACTTCATGTGTGGGTTCACTTCTGAGACAAAACCAACCACACTCAGTAAGTGCATGCAGGAGATTTTAATATATCACACATAAGACTGAAGGGCACTTATGGCAGTAAAACTAAGAAAGTTTAGTCAAAAAAAAACATTTCTTCTTACAGAATTGAATGTTCTGTAGTGAAAAAAAAAAGCTATTTTCTTTCTATGCAAATTTTTAGTAACTGGAATTCTACACTGCAAGACTGAACTGTGATGCCAAAAGCCAATACTCAATACACACAAGCTAATCCAACTTTGTTTCCTGTGCATTACAGGAAGTGCCCAGCCACAGCCCAGGCACAAACTGAAGTCTCTAAGAGTTGCTGCGTAATAAAACGAATAAAAAAATACTTTTAAACTTGAGACATCAGGAAGTCAATACATTTTAACAAAATAAAATGCAATCATCCACAGCTGAATCAATTCTATCTCTATCACCTGCAATAATGTACATTTCTGGACTGCTTTTCCAGAGTTGCAAAAGCTGCTGTGTTCCAATTTTCTGCAACCTTACCAAATTACACTCTGTAAACCGCATATCCCCAAGATCATATTACCAACTGAAGAAGAGTCTCCCTACTTCAAGAGTCCTCACAGAAGCAACCGTAAGGTACCAAGACCAATTTCAATACACAAGAATTCCATCTGTTTTGTTTTATATTCAATGATCTGGTGTATTGGGAGAATAAATCAATTAGCAGACAATCTTCACCCTAGACTGACCTCTGAGATCAAACCATTGCTCTGCCTTGAGCTGTGTCAATCCCATTTAAAATGTCTCAGAGGTGAGAAAAGGGGAAATGAGGCCCCTGAAGACTTCTGTTTCTTGCAGTGGGGAATGGTATTTTTATAATTCGAGCCTGTCATGAAATAAAACTGAATTGGTATAACTGTATTTTTTTAAATGCTGTATTGAGTACTTGAATTCTTGTCCCTTTCTCTGCCACCACCTTCCACAATATTCCACCATGCAAATGCTCAACACATGCTGTGCTGGTTATAGATATGGGATTCCTGGGATAACCTGCAGCCCTTTGCCCTTCTACTTGCCTATAAGACACCCTTTGGCACCAGTGACTATCGTGAATTACAGGAATATGCATTACTACTCCTCCTCAACGAGCTGAAATCGCCTCCGAACTGAAGTACCAAACACAAGACAGGCCTGATCCCTCTCTCCCTACATCAAGAGAGGAAAGAAACAATCCTTTATTTCAGATACAACAACTTTCTTACTCACCAGATGTACACACCAGTGTACTTAGAAATCTTTAGTACAAGTCTTTTTCCTCTAACATTATCATCAGACCAGTTCACTCCTCTATATGCACGGGCATCTATTCATTACTGTCTCTCAGAAGAAGAAGTCTTCTCCAACAACCCATTATATTCGTTACACAAACCAGAGCCCTTTCTCCCACCATTCACCCCTTAGGTAGGCTCTCGTAGAGATGCCCCTGCCCTAAAGACGGGAGAGATCGTGCCTGGAGCACAACCTGACTGGACGCCCCTGTGGGTCCCCTTTCCGCCTGTCAGAACAAAATTCCTCCCCACTCCGCTTGCTCCTATCAGAGGCATCGCTCCCCCCTCCCCAAGAAAGACGAAGACCCCCATCCCGCCCTGGCAGAGGTACCTCCCGAGCACGAGCCCCCGAGACCCCCTCACAGACCTGTGGATCCAGCCATCTTGTCCAAACCCCCCCCGCCGGTCCGGGCCTGCACGCGACGCACGTCACTTCCGCTTAACGCAGCGCGTCACTTCCCGCCGGGTAAACCGCAGCTCCGGAGCGCGGGAGCGGAGGGGCGGGGCCGAGTGTAGGGCGCTGGGGCGGCTCCTGAGCGGAGCCGGGGGCACCCAGGGTATAGGCCCGGAAGTGCCCGCAGTGCGGGTACCTTCCCGGGCGCCGCAGAGGGCAGTCCCGCCAAGCCCGGAGCCCGCCAGCTGTCCCCGGGAGCCAATCTCGAGCTCCGCTGCCGCCAGCGCCTTGCTTTGCGAACAGCGAGGATGCTGAAAACAGGGCGCGGTGTTTAAAGGCTTTTCTCGAAAACCGTGCCACGAGCTGTCTCTCTTTGCCTAGTCTTTGATCGAGTGCAAAAGGGCCATCGGAGACCGTTTCACGAGCCTTGTCCTCTGTGTAATCCTGACCGAAGCCTCCTGGCGCGCATCTGCCCAGCCTGTGCGGTACCTGCACGTGCACCAGACCCTGCCTGACTCCACCGCGGCCACCCCGTGCCCGCACCGTGACTTCATTAGGAGGATTCATCCTTCTGTGCGTTCATCAGTAGAAACACCTCTGTAAGCTTACCAAAGCAAACCCAAGTCGTGTTCTGCAAGTCTCTGTGAAAGCACACAGCAGGTTCCACGGTCCATCCATGCCTAACACCCATCCCTTACTAGTAGGACCTCCCTCAGTCAGCAGCAACACATTTCAACACTGACTGCAACCGCAGGAAATAAGAGAACAAAAGAGGAGAATATCATGACATGGCTGGCCTATGTGAGGAACCTTGTACTGAGTGACTAGCAGCAGTTTTTGTCCCACTCTTCTGATGTTGTGGGACATTTACAGGGAAGGAACGTTTTTTGCAGCTTTGAACTTGAAAGGAAAAATACCTGACAACTAGAAGCTGAATACATTCAAAGGTTAAGTTCCTTTTCTTCCAGACAACCAAGTGCTTACACATGGTAACAAAGTCACTTCTCACCCTTGTTCTTTGAAATACAACTCCTGGTTACATCTTGGTCAAAATATAATCATGATAATCATCACAGACAAAACTTCTATAGATTTTACTGTCAATTATCACATTGTCTCCATTGTAACAAAACAACCATGATGTGCTCAGCTCAGAAAACCAGTGTAATACAATCATGTTGTAGAATACTTTTAGCTAAATGAAACGTTCCACAGATCAGCCTCCTCCTGTAAAATGCCCTCCACAGAGTTTCCATATGATGGTCCCCAAGGTCCATCCCACCTCTGGAAAGATTTTCTAAGTAATATTTGGAACAAAATATTGGTAAGACAAGTAAGATATTGTCCCTTCTCAGACTACAACAAACAAAGGCAGTACCTTCCAGCAAATTTAGTACAAACGATTTTTTTTTTAAACAGAAAAACTAACTCATGTAACTCATTTGAGCATGAAATTACAGAGGAGATAAGTCTGTATGAAGGGCAATAATGATAAATTTAAATAAAGCTGAACTCCCCCGTGGTTCTTTACACAGCATATCTCTGTGCAACTTCTGACTTAGTAAGCACAGACACAGAGCAGTCAATCCTTTGACACGGGGCTCTGGAAACTACATACCCATCATCAGCTAATTTCTTCCCAAGAGGCTGTGCTTTTGGAGGCCAGGACTCATACCTCCCTCAATCCAGGTAATTCTTCACAAGATAGTTTACCTAAAAAAAACATAAAATATCACATGAGAAAAAGATTTTCTATTCATACCATGGTGTGCTTACCAGCCCTACCAGGCAGCAGCACATATACAGGAAGCTAGGCATGTATAACTGGCAGTCGTCAGTCTGAAGAACTCACAGCCAGAAGCCACTGTTCTGCCTGCAGACTACAACTGTGGAGAGCCTCAGAGTTCCCCCATCTCATCAGTGCACAACTAGCCTCTGAAGAGTTGAGGATAGCAACATTCCTCATGCTCTTTGTAAGCACAAGGTGTCAGTTGTTAACCAATAACAAACACGTGAAAAGCAGAAGCAAAAATAATAACACAGAGAACTACCACAGTCTCGTTCCAAGCAAATGGCCATTGAAACTATTTTTGTTTTCCATTTGTTTTAACGCCATACTCTCAAGCCCCCAACTGCACAAATTCACTATATTTATAGGATGTAAGTTTCCCTCATTTCATCAGTCTGCCTCAGTGTGGAACTACAAGCAGTTAAATACTTTAAATGCGCAATTAAGAAAACAAAAATCAGAATTTAAAGTCATTAGGACTTAAAATGTGCAAGCCTAGATCAACAGAGAACACTCCCATCATATTTCACAGGTACAAAAATCCACAAGCAAATGACAGAATCTACCAGGAGTAACAATTATAGAATATCCTAGCCCACTGTTTCCAATATACTAAACAACTGCTATGGAGCAAAAATGCTATTACAGCAAAAATAAAATTTTATTCATTACATACTAAGCCATATCAAACAAAAATTTAACTAATGAAGGAAATCATAAACAAAAGATTTAAGGGCACTTAAAAAAAAAATCCTCATTTTTCTCTAGCATATACTCATGTTTTTATTGTATTAAAACGCCAGTAAGTTTTATTTCATGCAAAAATGACAGCTTTTCACCCTGCCTAAAGAATAGATTGTGAAAAGATAGAAGGAAATGTTTAAAGCAGTGTTAACTTTTTTTTTTTTTGGACTACAACTCCTGCAGGTTTCTTTACAACACTGTACAAGAAAATGAAAGGTAAACGGGAAATATTTTTATATGCTGCTGTTCAGTTTATACTAAAACACATGTTGAAAAGGTACTGGAGAATGCGGGCATCGATCCCGCTACCTCTCGCATGCTAAGCGAGCGCTCTACCACTTGAGCTAATTCCCCACTTGAAAAAAAAACCTTTGGAACCTGTAGTTATGGGCAGGACTAGAGTCTGGAACTGCATTGCCACAGCGCCTAATTATAAATTCATTGAGAAGTTTTTGCCGAGTCACTCGTTCTGACTGACTGCAACTCACAGCTGGAATCACGTGGTATATCTTGCATCATCTACACTACTTGAATAATCTTATTCATCTTTTATAACACAAGACTTTGTTATCTATGAGATTTCCACAAGATGGAGTTAGATGCAAGAAACTGAATATGCGCTTCAAAAAACAAGCAAAACCAAACACCACCACCACCAAACAAAAATCACCAAACCAAACAAACAGAAAATAAATGGCCAAACTTTTATAGAACAACTGTTCCAAATTCCACTAGGAAACCCATCTTTTTTCCAATTTTCAAGGCATGCACACACAAAACCATATTCAGGAAATGATTAATGGGTGAAAAATATTATTGGGTTGATTGAAATAGTGTTATAGTCAAAGCTCATACTCATCACTGAATGGTAGGGGTTAGAAGGCAAACCTCAGAGACAAACCCTGATGTTAAATCACCTAGAGCAGGTCACACAGAACATGTCCAGAGTGGTTTTGCCAGAGAATGGGGGTCCACAACCTCTCTGAACAGTCATCCTTTTGGAAAGCTGTCTGGCTTCTCTGGAGTAACGGATGAAATAAAAAATATCTGTATTTTCCTTATTATTTTATTTATTATCTCACTATATATATACTTACTATATAAGTATTTATACTTTATTGTATTATCTCACAAAATACATTTCCCTATAATTATTACTTTCAACAGCCTCAGAACACTGACTTTTACAAAAAATAATACATTCAAACATGACAAATATTTGCATGACTTGACACAGGGCATAAAGCTTACACAGTAGACAGGGAACACAATGAGGTATGCAAAGAGGCCATCTTTCATTATAGATGTCTGTGTCTGAAAAAGCTCCTTGTTCTTGTTGAAAGTTAATTAAAACAATTGATCAATTGCTGGCAAAAAAGTTTAAGGAGACCCTTAGAAGGCATGAACTGCACATAACTGTCAAATCAAACTTAAATGAAATAATCCGACCCCTAAGTGAAGTCTTTGAGTTACAAGGAAATCAACAAAAGCTGCAAGTACATTTCTCACTTTGAAAAGTGTTTTTAGCACAAGAATTTAATTTGTAGCAGATATCATGGTACAAAATCCAGCTGAAGTGAGGCATTTTATTCATTTTTTTAATGTGATCTTATTTATGTACAATCAACCACCTTGAAACTCTCACCTGGGTCTAACAGCAGCTGTTTACTTGATCACCCATAGAAACAGAGAGCTAACCAACACTCTAATTATTCTGTGGTAAATGTCAGTCATTTTTAGCAGTGATGACAAACAGCATATTTAGACCAGGCATTTCTGAGCAACCAGGTCAGGTGTTGTTATTCTAAAATAAAAGGTTGTCTTTTTTGGGTTTTGTTTGTTTGTGGATGGGGGGTGTTGTGGATTTTGTTTTTTATTGTTGTTGTTTGGTTTGGGTTTTTTGGCGGTGGATTTGTGGTGTGGGGTTTTTTTTTTTGTCTTAAGAAAAAAAAAAATCACCTTAATCTTTGGAGAATATAAAGCTTTCCTCAAAGAAAGCTGTTTAGCAATACCTATTATAAATTGAATAGCTACAATAATCTTAAATGCTTAGTAAATAACTCCATGTCTGCACTGATCTCATTTCAGGTTGTTTAATAGTCTTAAATTTTGGTGGTTTTTTGTTTGTTTGTTTTTTGCTGTAACCTTTTATTCATTGGAGAAGAGTTGAAGTAGCTGCAATATTACTAAAAACATTTAGCAAAGGAGCTTTGATGAGCTCCATAAATGCTTTTGCCATTAGAAAAATTGCTTAGCTCTTGCTGAAAATTTTTAATTTCTGTTTCTTTTTTCCCCTTCTCCTACAAAAACCATCCACAAATACACAGAAAGATCACAAACACGTGGGAGATGGTTTATTGCCTAAACTTTGGACACTTGAAGGAACCTGAGGATCAAGGGTGCAAGTCAGAGCAGTTTAGGCTAAACAATTTAATAAAGCCTGCTAGCAGGATAAATCAAATGTGGGTTCCCTCCCCCTCCACCTTCCAATACAATAAAACTGTCTCTTTTTACTAGCAGTTAACCTGATGTTCGGTGTCAAAGGCTCAGAACATGAGGATTTTTTTTTTTTTTGTAAGAAGCAGCTTTTACAGTTATAAACAAGCCTTAAATTCTATTTTATGTTTAAAACAAAACCCCAAAACAAGCAAGAAGTGACAAGATAAAAAATGCATTACACACCCAAATTATTTAAGTCATGTTTTCAAGTGCTAGAACCAACCAGGAACGTAGGTATAAGAATTTTGCCCTCATTAAACAAAAATATGTGCATCTAATTGTTAGTTCCAACCTCCACTCTCAAAGCCACGTTTAGGATAATGCTTAAGACTATTAATTTACAATCTGGGAAAAAAACAACAGATTGAAAGGTAGACACATTCAGCTGTTATTCCTGCTAGTTACACCCACTGCATTTGGGCAACCTTGTTCAAAAACCCGTTTCCAGCACTGCCTCCTGCCCTCGGTCACACGGACAGGTGGTTTCAGCAGACGGCTGAGGAGGGCACACAGCGCCGGGCACCAGCCGGCTCTGCGCGCACGCAGGGCTGTTCCTTTGAAGGCTCACCTGCCATGCTAGCGACAGCCTCCATGCTAGGAGCGAACCGAGCTGCACCAACTCTCTCTCACAAACAGCAGGCTCTCCTACAACGACCTCCCTTCCCGAATATCTATATTTAAAGTAAAACCGGGGTGGGGGCGGGCGTGCAGCACACGCCCCACGGCCGAAGGTTCCAGCACTAGCCAGGGCGGGAGCGCCCTCAGGGGGCGGGAAGGCGGGAACCTGTTGGCCGGGGCCTAGCTGTCAACCTGGGCGAGTCCAGCGGTGACCTGACGATCGGCGCCTTCCTGTCAACCTGAGCGAGTCCAGGCTGTAGATCTTCGAAAGGCAATGCTGGTGATGGAGGTTTGTATGCAGCCTTTTCCTCAAGGGTTTTCCCCTGGTGGTGGCTGTCTTAATGGGCCCCACAAGCCTATTTTGGAGGCGATGAGGGTGGTCGCTTGAAGGAGTAGGTGGTGCCGTGGCTGGTGCTGCTCCTGGCAAGGGGTGGGTTTGTGAGTTCTTGGCTCTTACTACAGTGCTGCGCTGCCATGACTCGGGGTTAAAACTTTCCTTCCATCTCCCTCAACAGCTGCTACAGAACCTGCCTTAAACTGCATTCCTAAACATTTAAGAGCTGTTGTTTACCTTCCTTTATGATTCGGATTCAGATTCCTTCAATGATTTAAAGAGAAATTTGGATACAGACCTAGAGATTTATTTGTTTGATAATAAATTATCAAGTCAAAGGTTAGTCTATTTAGAAGAATTATTTGAACATACAATAGTGGTTCTCAGGTTATTTTGGCACTGTTTAGTTCTGTGTTTTTTTTCCAGTAAATTTTCTCCTACTTAGTGTATTAAAGCCTTAAGACTACCACTGCTTAGTAACAAAAAGCTTCATAGGCAGCAGTACCTGCCAGTTCATGTCCTTGTAAGCCTGCTTGAAGAATCCCTTTCTGAAGCCATGTAGATGTGCTTTACTATTCAAATCCTGGTATAGTATCCTGTTCCTGGTGATCTGTATTCACACACGTCCAATGTAAATGCAATTAAAAGGGTTCTGTTTGACAACATAGGTGGGTTTAAGAAGCTTTTAGAATGAGGGTGGTGGAACACTGGAGCAGATTGTCCAGGGAGTGGTGGAGCAACCTGACCTATCTAGTTGGGGATGTCCCTGCTTACTGTGGTGCGGTTAGAATAGACCTCTAAAGGTCCCTTTCAGCCCGCTTCAGTCTCTATGACTTTATAAGACTTTGGTGATTTTTATTCTGAAAAAATACTAAAAAAAAAAAAAAAAAACCCCACAAAATCTTTAAGTTTTACTTACAGTTGGGTCGGTTTTAGGGTTGGTTTGAGTTCTTTATGCTTTGAAATACAAAGCCATTTAGAAGTTACATATTGCCGTTTGAAGGAAAATCATGCTTTTTGTCTAAAAGTGATTTTTAGCTCACCTATTTATGTCAGTCATAAAGAGAGCACAAGGCATTCTGACTAAAACAAGGTAAAATATTGAGTGGAAATTTTAGTAACCAAACCAACTCATATAAAGCTAGTTTGTTTCTGTGGTGTATTGAAATGTGTAGTGCTGTAACTGTGGCATAACTCTGAGTCACTCTCTGGCATTCTGGAATGTTTTCATCATAACCAAGTACTGTGTTTCTAGTTACTCTATGACTAAGCAAAGGAACTTCTGGATGTTTCAGAGCTATTGGTGCAAAAATCCAGCTGGCCATGTGAAGACAAAGTAACAAACTTGTATACTTTGCCAGACATACTGAGGAGTGAGGCTACAAATCAACCAGTCTGTGGCATCTGCAGAATAATTACAGCTATAGGAACTTAATTATCTTCTACTAATTATTTTCAGATGCTTCTTTCCACAGTGATTATATTTTAATATGTGAGGGAGAAACATTTTTTTCCCAAAGCCATCTTTCTCAGCGTGAGGGGTAGGTAATACAATACTGGAGTTTGTTAAAAGAATGTGGAGAGGACTTCTAATGCAGGGATTTGGGATTAGACCAGTGGCCCTCATTAGGTCGTGAGGGAGTTGTCATTTGAGATGTTGCAGCAGCATTTTACATAAGGTCAACAGATCTGTGTGTGCTAGGTCTAGTGTGAAATCACAAACAGTTGATTTGTAGATTTTTTTCCACCTCTCATTCCACTTTCGAAGACACAAGATTCTAGTACCTAACTATAAACAGGTTTGAACTGCAAGTTCTTTTATTGATTTCCTGTAATGTCAGGAGGGAATTAGAAGTAGAGTAGTGGGCTCTGACTGCCCAACTGCCAGTCTGATGTTTGGGTAGAATATTAACCCCTGAAAGGGTTGTCAAACATTGGAATAGTCTGCTCAGGGTGGTGGTGGAGTCCATGTACTTATGGGTGTTGAAGTGGCATGTGGACCTGGTGCTTAGGGACCCTTCAGTGCTGTGTCGAGGGTTGGACTGGATGATCTTTGAGGTCTCTTCCAACCAGATATATTCTGTGATTCTGTGAATGGGGTGGATGGTTGTACTGGAGACAGCAAATTTGATTTGAGCTGTCTCGGGAAGGTTCGTTAGTGAGGAAGAGGAAAGTTTGAGTGGCAGTTGCCGCAGCTAGGGTTTTCGCCGGGGAATTAGCTCAAATGGTAGAGCGCTCGCTTAGCATGCGAGAGGTAGCGGGATCGATGCCCGCATTCTCCATTTGCTGCTCAGAAATGTGGCTTTAGCAATGTTTAGCGCTGCCGTGAGCCGCTCTTTGGATTTTCGGTTACTTCTCGTACGATTGAAAGGGTAAAAAAAAAAAAAAAAGAAAGTTTGCTTTAAAATTCTCTGCGGGGCAGAGTTGAATTTTCCTTCCATTACAGAAGAATGGCGTCGGGTTCATATGCTTTTGTGAAGAAATCGTGTTTTGAAGAGTTGTGGTGCAAGCTGCTAATAGAGACATCTCCCCTGCTGTCGTTGCTGTAATTTAATAGTCTGTAGTACTGTTTCTATTTTCTTCCACAAACGTGAACGGTTTATAGAAGAAAATCTTACGCTGCCGCTTGATACTGAGGCTCAAAACACTGGAGAATGCGGGCATCGATCCCGCTACCTCTCGCATGCTAAGCGAGCGCTCTACCATTTGAGCTAATTCCCCTACGTGGGATTCTTTGCGGGCCACTTCTTTTCTGGTGAAACATACCTTGGCTGCTCTGGTTTTCCCTGTAGGTTTCACAACAGAGAATCATTTATGTATTTATGCAAGAGGCTTGTTAACGTCAGAGTCAGTGTATTCACATGGTGTGTGAGAACTATACAGATGCATTCTCTGCCACCTTACTTTGCTAATAATGATGACTTTCTTGCATGAAGCCTTTAGTGTTCGTTCACACCAATTCACAGATGGTATTAGGTTGGAAGGGATCCTCGAAGGTAATCTTGTCCAACTGCCCTGCAGGCAGCAGGGACACCTCCCAGCTACATCAGGCTACTCAGGTCTGATTTGAATGTCTCCAGCAACGGGGCCTCGACCACATCCCTGGGCAGTCTGTTCCAGTGTTTCACCACTCTCGCTTTGTGAAGAAATTCCTCCTAATGTGCTGGTAGTTTTCTCTAAGGGATATAACTTACTGGATGACAGTGTACAGCCAAAAAAACATTACAAAAATTAAGCATCAGCTAGTTGCAACTTGGCAGCACTTCAGATCCATCCCAACTCACATTCAGACCAAGATCTGGAGCTAAACCCACAGAGTGACTGCAAATGTGCTCCTAGAATTTAAATATGCTGCTGCCTAACCTCAGACTCTGCACAATAAAAGTTTGTTCTCACCATCTCCTGCAGCACATTGTAACTGGCTACCTCACTGGAGTAAATGTGAGGGGGGGG
>VWYK01125702.1:8736-26752 GCA_013399775.1 Semnornis frantzii | reverse complement strand
CGTCACCCACGCCGGGGAAAAGGGTGGGGGGGGGGGGGGAAATAAAATATGCAGAAGTGGTTTCAGTCCTTCTCACAGGCATGTGTCATGGGCTCTGTGATACCCTGCTGCACGTCTACAACTGGGATCTTTCCCATATCACATTTCAGCTCTATGCGCAGTTTTCTGTATCTACCCTGTGCAGTCTGTGTCTGTATGAAACCAACAGGTTACCACTCCCTATTTTTCACCCCCAAATCTGCCTCTGCTGCCACTGAGAAGGCCTAAAGACTGGACAGTTCGGCTCACAGAGTCTGATAAGGGTGATGAAAGACCTCTACAATAAAATTGTTTTCAGTGACTAAAATGTGTATTTCATATACTGGACTGCCCATTGTTTTGTGATCTTGAATTTCTTTTGTTTGCTAAGTTTTCAGGTAAGACAACAAGTAAAACTTTAGAAATTCACAAATTGGTTTGGAAACCTCCCTTAATGCTACATGGCTGAAAGTAACTTGCCCTTAAATCTATTTTTTAATTTCTATGGAGGGTTCCATCCGTGAGGGCTTCGTGTCTACGTACTTTCATTTAACACAAATCACTTTGATACATCTCTCTGGCAACACTAATATTAACTGATTTTAGTTTGAGTTTTGCTTTCTAGATTGTCCTCTTAGGAAACATCAGGGCAAACAGAAGTTTTGTTTTATTTTCAGGCTGCTCTGCTGTGATGTGATTGCCCTCAGCATGGAAGCAGCAGCTGTCCTCTGCAAAGGACAATTGATGGGTGGCACTGAAAGGCTGCAGGTGGTGACTTTGTAATTTGTAATGCAAATCATTGTGAGGGGCCTTATTACAGTACGCGGGGAGTTTGTCGTCTTGGACTAAAAATAGTAGTGAATGTTCTGGAGCGTGGGTCTGGACTACCACCTGTGGTAAAGGGTAGTGAGTAGTCACTTGCATTGGGCTTATTGAAATTTGTGGTTCAGAGGACTGATGTGGGGGGGGAATTAGCTCAAATGGTAGAGCGCTCGCTTAGCATGCGAGAGGTAGCGGGATCGATGCCCGCATTCTCCAGGCTTGTGTTTTGTTTCGGGGGTAGGGAAAACCAGTGAAGTAAAAAAAGATCTGTTCAATGTATTAAGGTGAAATTTTGAAGCAATATAAGCGCTTTTTTTTTATTCTAGGTGAATATGATTTATTTCTTAAATAGTGTCATATGTTTAAACTCATTAAGTCATAATTAAAAAAAAAAAAACAAAACCAAAAACAGAAACCCTCTTTAATGGGGAGAAGACCAAACTGTAACTTCCTGTCATGAAATGAATTAATAAACATTATCAACTATCAAACGTCTCTTCTAGTTTGTCTTGTTTCTAACTACTTCATGTGGAAATGGTAAGAGAAACATTGCACGAGTGTTGTCTGCCACTTGCTTCAGAGTTAAAACGGAACGTTTTCCTTCGTGAACATAGCGACCAGAGCAGAGAGAGGAATGTTGTGTAAGGCCCTGGCTTTAAACACGCCTAGGGGCTCGGAGATTTGTGATCCCCGTGCCTGATTGAACGCCGGGGAATTAGCTCAAATGGTAGAGCGCTCGCTTAGCATGCGAGAGGTAGCGGGATCGATGCCCGCATTCTCCAGTGGTTTTTTTCGGACAGCAACTGTTTTGGTAAAATGTTACTTTAGTTCTAATAAGAATGAAAATCCTTTCATCCTTTCTTTCCTCTGCATGCTTTTCTACCAAAATCAGGCTTGTATAACTCTTTAATAAAAAAATGTCTGAGTGATGGTTAGGGACCAGCATGTCCTTTTGATCAGACAATGAAAAACAGTAGTTTAGGAATGTTTGGTTTTCTTCAGCTGCCTGTTATCTGTCTGGAAATAGAGGCTCTTCTTTCCATTTATTATTGCTGTGAAGCTGTATGACCTGACCTGGTCAATTCAAGTTTAATAGCAAAAGTTGTCCTCTTTTGCCCCAAGACTATTCTAGAAAGCACACTACAGCAGCTATGCATTTCAGCCTGTGTGCAGGTTATAGTTGAGCTGCTTTGTAAATTTTTTTCCATTTTTCATAGCACTGCTTTTAAGAGGCTAATGCCTGCCTGACTTTTGTTCAAGCTTCAGAGATAACCTCGACCATTTAACTGATTCCCCTAATTGACTTCCCCTATTATTAACTTCTGATCCTTCTTCAGCTGCGTGTCTCTTTATGGTCCAGTTCCCCCGACCCTTCTAGAAGCAGCTGCCCAGCAAGTGCAGCTTTTTAGATCTTGGTGACCAGTGCTGCTAAATCTTTAGTACTGTTTGCTAAGCACGTTACAGTGTGCAAGGCCTCTTTCCTCACATCTTGTCTGCCCAAATCTGAATTAAAAATGTGTGAAACCAGCACAAAATGCCATCCTGACAAACAGCCTGGGGCATGTTTATGGGTACTGTGTGTGCACTTGAGTGCACACTGTTAGGTAGGGTTCTTGTCCCACCAACATCCTTTAATAATTCTGCCTTATCAAAAAATATTCTTGATCATTATCTCTGCTGTATGGTTTCTTAGCTTATCAACTGTTGTAAGAAGTGTGGACAGACAGCTTACATGTCTGTTGCTCTCAAGTACCCCAAGATCTTAAAATAATTGAAGACCTGTTTTTTTCTTTTCTTTTTTTTTTCTTTTTNTTTTTTTTTTTTTTTTTTTTTTTTTTTTTTTTTCTCCTCTTACTCTTTGCAAAGGCATTTGCAGTTTGGAATATTTCTCATTAACATCCATCTTCAAGTTTTGCCAAAAGGGATGCAGGGATTCTAACCTGCTGGTTGCACTTAGATAGAACAGACCATATAAAGCAGATGCTTTTGCACAGAGCATTGTATTTTTCAATTTAAAAAATCCCCAGTACCAAACCCTTGGGAGCATTATTGTTTATCTCAGAGGAAACAGCTTACCTGTTGTGGGCATTCTCTCATTTGCAGTAAAAACAGTGTTCAACCTGCTTTAGCTCCCTGCTCAGGCTGGAGCTGCTCTTTTCAATTAGTCAGAGAAAGCTGAGAATAGGCAAGTTTCTGGAAGGATGCTTTTCCCTGGATGCATATTCCAGTCTTGAAATGACTTGCCTTTTTTTTGTTGCTAGTTACTTAATTGTAACTTCTAACAGCATAGGGTCAATGCAGTAAGTTACAATGCAGAGTTTGAGAAGATTGCAGAGAATAAGGAAAATATTCTCAGTTTAAGTCAACTACTTTAATCATCCTATTGCTTTGTGTACACTTCAAATCAGTGTATGCATGGTTAGGATCTTTTAATCAGATTTTTTTTTAAGTGAAAGGCTGTTTACAATCATTTCCATTCTATCTAATTACAGAGTGGCACTTGCAGTCCTTGCTTGTTACAAACTACCACTACAAACTGAAAACAAATCGTCTCCAACTACTACATACAGGCTTTTAAGAGCCACCTGGTGGGATTCTCCTGCAAGTATCTCTGTAAACACTAAATAGAATAATTCCTAATAAGGATATGACCATTTTCAGTTTAGCATTTATTTCAAGAGCCCTTTTAAGTCAAATAACTTTATTTCAGGTTGCAGTAATACTAACAGTCAAATTACATTTACTAAAAAAAAAAAAAAGTCGTTTAAGATGAATTTTTACAGTTTCAAGTAGAAATACATACAACACCATTAGAATGTTCTACAAAACCTCATCAATCCTGATAGCATGTGACATTAGCAATTACCTTTAGCTAAAATGTAAATAGCATTTTTCAGCTGAGGGTTCTTAGGTGATACCTTGTGCTGACAGAAGTGCCAATTCATTCTTGCTACACTTCTCATAACAAGTGATAGCCCCAAATCTCAGAAATCTGGCAGACTGGCACTATTGTAAGGCAAAGTGAAGTCACAACATTTGGCTTGCAAGGAAAAGCTTTGCTTGTCATAGTGAATGATAGTCCCAAATCTCAAAGATCTTGCAGACTGACACTGTCTCAAGTAAGGCAGAAGTGAAAACTGGCAGTAGCTCAGAAGGAAGGGCTGATTCACAGCAGTCTAACAGTCTTCCCAGTCACAGTCAAGAAGTCATCATCAGCCAAGGCACGAAGCGCTTCTTCAAACATTTCCTTTGTGATGGCCTTAAAAAGAAGTAGTAAATCAAGTGTGGATGGGATGGAAAATATGTGAAAGACAAACATGCCTTGATTCCCACCAATTTTCTTGTCATTTGAGAACAAGAATACTGATTTGGAAAAACATTACACTTTTAAAAATTAATGATGTAAAAACAAAGCAGGAAACTTACTGCATCAGACTGTGCTCGGAGGTCTTCAAAAAGCTGTTGGTACTTCAAAGATGGTGCTTTACCCTTGGCCTGGATAAGCTTCCTTAAAGCTTGAGCCAACTCTTCTCTCCGCTTACGAGCTGTTACGCTCATGCCTTATAAAACAAAAGACATGGATGAAGGAGGACAGGTCCAGTGACATTTACAAATTACCAACACCCTGTAGCATCTGAGCTTTAACATCATGGAAACACAGACCTGTCGTGAGAATGGATATGTCCACAATTCCTGTCCTTGGATCAGTGGCAGATTGTTTCAGTGCTTCCCGATGGAGGCGTTTGGCTTCTTCTACATCGACAGTTTCCACTTTCTCCGAGAAGCGGACTTTAGCGTGGGCTTCTGCCAGGCGGATTAGAGACTCCAGCTGCCGAGGGTATGCAGAAACCATTCCCCTCCCACTGCCAATCTTCCTCATGTCCACATATGCCTGAAAAATGAGAGTCATTAAGTATTTCAGTAAACCCTCTATTATTCATTATTTTCAGTCATCCTCCATCACTCCTTTCAGAACACAAGCCATTTTAAATACTGTGTTTCTCTTCATACACCCACACATTTCTGCACTGAAAGATGACCACATCACATATACTTCTTTCTGCTATAAAGCGATTAAGCCAGGATAATGACTTAAGTTTTAAATTGCTTTCAAAACTTAGGACTAGTCTTACAAAGTAGTACTTGTGCTTGTGGTGAGAAATTTTGTTTTTAGTAGTTTTATGGGTTTTACGTGATGGAACCAAACCAACACATCTGAAAACTAAAGAGTTGAGTGCAGAACAACTTCTGCGCTGTTCCCTTTCTCTTTAAATGCTGGTGATTGTGATTTGTGAAAGGTCTTATGGAAAAGATGTACATGTGCTTCTGTCTGCATGCAAGAAGCACACCCTTATATCCTTAACAGCAACTCTTTTACCTCAATAAGGGCTTGGCTTGCTTCTTCTCCTAACCTGGGAGCTACGTAGCCACGAGCATATGCAATGTAATCCCTCAGTACTGCCATATCCATGTATTCCTCCTCCATCTTTTCTTCACTGTGGTAGTACAGTGAAACCAAGTGGCGAGCGAGACGTCTGTCATAAGCTTCATCACGTGGATCCAACATTAAAAAGATCAAGTCAAATCTGAAGAGGATGAGATGCAGTATTAGTGTGTGCCTTCTTGCCCTTTGAACTAGTTTGTTTTAGGGATTATGCTTTAAGTACAGGTAGGAGTTATTTGATTATTAATCCCTACTCTCAGCAGCAGTTGCTCTACTACACTGAAATGACAATTGTCCTAGAAATCTGAAAGAACAGAACATGCAATGGATTTGCTTTCACTCTATGGACTTGACACTTTGGAAGTGAAATCTTTTCTGCAAAATTCGTATCCTGTGTTCAAGGCTGACAGTTTTTGTTTTCTTACCAAAAAGAATCTAAGAAAACTAGCTAAGCTTCAATCCAATAAATGGTGGAACCGAGGTGCTGCACAAACCGAGTTTAGTGCACCCATACGAAGGTACCATTTGCCAGTAAGTGGCTAAATCAAGCAGCTCCTAATTGAGTTCTAAGCCATAAGTGCTCTGACAATATCCAGTTTACCAGCACTGTACTTGAAATTGCAGCTCGGGTGGGAATTCCTCACAAGATGCACTGCAGCACACAGATTAAATTTTTATCAGCAGACACTAAATGTTGGTCTAACAGCTATCACCCAAAGGGCTGGCACTGCCATCTCCACAATTAGACTTGACAAAGTAACATCAAACAGACACACATCTTCAGATTGTACCATCTCTCCTCCAAGTTCCCTGACCATCAGCATTTCACTTTTAAAGTTTTATGGTGCTCAGAAGAACGTACTGAGTTTTTGTTCAAGTTATCAACACTGTAAGTTTCAGAACAACTCTCTCTATGATTGTGAAACAACAGAAAACCAACAAGAGATGTAAAGAGACCTTACAAATCTCATCACATCTTCTGTTCAAGGTGTAAATACTAAAAGGCAGTTCTTTGTTCACACAGAAACTAAGAAGAGCATTTAAAGTAAGTGCTACACAAGCTGTCCATCATGCTCCAAAGAACAGAGTTGTTCTTGACTAAATCCCTATGATATTTAGTCATTTTTACAAGCCCAAGTGTGAGACGTGCAAGCAAGAGTACCTTGACAAGAGGGTATGAGGAAGCTGAATGTTCTCAATAGTAGTCTTTTTTGGATTCCACTGTGATTCTATAGGGTTAGCTGCTGCTAGGATAGATGTACGAGCATTCAGTTGGCAAATAATTCCAGCCTGTCAACACAAAAAAGATTTGGTGGGACTGTGTTCCACCAAAACTTCTTCCCTCATCTTTGTGAGATGACCAGTGTCACTAAATGGGTTCTGTAGTAAAGAAAAATTAACTACAAAAGCCTTTGAGAATAAAGAGAGAACAAAAGCATCTGGAAATACTAGTCTGCTATGAAACCCATTTCTTGTAAGCAAGTTAGATTGGTACATATTCTAGAATTGATCCACTGACAACAACAGTGTGACCCTTTGTTCTTCTGGTTCCTTTTCTGTCTCCGCTGCCTGGCACGTACCAGACTGATGGGAAGAATCCAGAATTAAACAGGCACTTACCTTTGCAATGGAAAGAGTCTGTTGTTCCATCACCTCATGCAGTACTGATCTCGTGCTTTCATTCATTTTATCAAACTCATCAATGCAGCAGATGCCATTGTCACTCAGTACTAGAGCTCCTGTCTGAAGAACCAGCTGCCGAGTTTCTGGATCCTTCATCACATATGCAGTAAGACCAACTGCGCTGGAGCCTCTGCCAGATGTGTACTGGCCTCGAGGAACCAGGTTGTATACATACTGGAGCAGCTGCGATTTGCTAGTACCAGGATCACCACAGAGAAGAATGTTGATCTCGGCACGAAAATTGCCTCTTCCTGTGTGAGTAAAATCCTTCCTTGATCCCCCAAAAAGCTGAAGCAGAATACCCTACAAAAATAGTCTCTGTAAGTGTCAAAACGTTGCCTCTTGTACAGCTAACACAACAAATCCAACTGTTGAACTGAAATACCTCATGAATTGAAACACTGCTACAATTCACACAACTCAGACATGAAAGACAACACTTGAAGATGGTTTTAGTAGTCTTTAGAAGGGTTCAATTGTAGGTATCTTCATTAGAGTTTGTTACAGATTTACACTAGTAGGCCCTAGGAACTCAATTAAAGTTGGAAACTAGATTAATACCAAATCCATTGCAAGATGTGTGCGATTGGAATGCTGATAACTAATTCTGCTGGCAATAGCAAAGCCAGAACAGACTGTTGTTTTCTCTAGGGCTATGTGTCATCTAGGACTCAAGTACTATACTACCTTTCACACAGTTAGAAATGTGCCATCTTTATCAGCTTTTTCAAGACTAACCAAGTATCTTCCTTTCAGGAAAACTGTTTTACTGCATTCACAACATCACTTCAGAGTTCTTTGCTTGCCCATAAAGCCTCATTTCATTGGAACAGTTTACTCTTTCATGTAGAGTACTGGTGCTCCAATGCATGTTGGTTAAAAGCAGTCTCAAATATTAAAGATACAAATCTTGCTATGTTGTTGTAAACACATTTTGACCAGAACCTGAAGTTGCCCCTTGATGAAGGGTCTTGATCTTTCCACAGCTCCACGCACTACACCTGAAGTGTCCTACTGGTGTGGTGAGGAGAGAACAAATGGAATGCTTGTTACTTCATTTCCATTGTATGCTTTGGAATTTAGCTTATTGTCATTTTAGGAACGTATGGACTATGATAATTTATGAAGCTATGAGGTAAAAATAAAGGGTTGTTTGGTGCCTGGCATTGCCTTGAGAGCCACTACTGACTGTAGTTTTTCTAATAATAATGTTTGTAGTACCTTTGCTGAACATTTTATTGGAACAGTCCCATCTTAGGTACATCCTAAATAATTGTTTTTACATCTCAAAAGCCAGGGTCAACCAAAAGTAATTTTAAAACTATTTTTCTCTTGTAGGTGCCTCTTTCCAACACTCACTCTGCTACAGCTACTTATTTTCTTGTGATCATCAGTAATTCAGGAAATGTCCACAATGCATACTGCAATTAAGTCTTCCCACTACTGCTGCTTTCCTACCTTTTCAGTATCTTCCCTCTGATTAAGCCTCCTGAACACCACAACAAAAATTGGATACACCTACAACCAACTCCAATCTGACAAGACAATGGAGTTCTAAGACTGCTCAAGATAGATTTTTTTGTAAATTTTGAAGCCTCAAGTCCCTTCTGTGGCAAACAATTACAAGTGTATTTACATATAAATATATTTCTTACAAGAGAAACACAGATTTTGATTCACCTTTTTGATATCTTCATGCTCATAGATACTTGGGGCCAAGGCAGAGGAGAGTCTCTCATAGATATCTGTTTTTTCAGAAAGCTCTTTCAGCATTTTGACACGTTCCTCTGTAAATATTTTTTGCTCTGTTTCCTCGTCAACACCGTGCAGGCGTTTGGAGTCTGTCTTGCGATAGTGTATGACATCAATGTGGGTCTTGTAGACAGATTTGACACTGCTGACCCTTGGATTAACTCGAATTGGGACTGCCCTGTAGATGCCTAAATACAAGTTTTAATCACAGCATTAGATAAAAAAAAAACAAAACAGTAATTCCACAACCTGAACATTTTATACCTTCCCTTGAAAAGTGAAGCCCTTCAACACAGTCTGAATACTTCAGTCAGTTTATCTCCCAGTAGGAGTACGTCATGCAGAAGTCAATGGGACATACTTAAGTCATCTAGATTCCACTGCAGGTACATAAAAGATTCCTATCATAAATGTTCTCAACAAGACAAATGCTTAAGCATTTTGGAAGAAAATTAAGGCAGTTCTGCCACTTACATCCACCTCACTGTCCACTTTTCTAACCCTGACACAATCAGTTTGTCTCTGAGGATATTATGGGAGACTGATGAAAGCCTTGCTGAAGTCAAAATAAGGAACATCACTGCTCTAGTCATCTCATTCTAGAAGGTTGTTAGCCACTGGAAATCCATGCTGACTACAGCCTATCACCTTCCTGGTCTTCATGTGGTTAGAAATATCTCCAGGACTACTGTCTCTGTTGTATTCCCAGGGGTCAAGAGGTGACTGACTACCTGTAGCCGGTCTCAGTCACTGTGAGTTTTCAAAGATAACTGAGTGGCCTTGATAAGACAGTGATCATATCCCTCAGTACTTGCAGGCCTCTTTAGATACAGTTAAGGATGCAAATACTCAAACCATATCTTACCTGTGACATTAACTCTATCACCTGGCTGAACTTTATCAACGAGGTCATTGTGAGCAAACAGCACAACCGTATGTGGGGTCTGTCCAGGTGGCATATCTTCAGGAGACTCCTGCAGCTTGATCTAGTAAAAAACACACACAATTTAGTTTTAAAAAAGCCAAGAGGCAAATAGCAAAACTTTTCCACAGAGCATACAATGGTCTGTGGAATGATATTTGCACGGTCTTCAGCATCATTCTGAGTCAGGAACATTGCTCAAAACCAAAATACCACAACCCCAACAGCAAAACTAGTTACTAATAAAAGGGTGCAATGAAGGTAAGAATTCTGCTGGTTGCCACTGGTATGGCTAAAATGATGTGACAGGAGAGGCTCATCCACTCCATATACAGTTGTACATACTACATATACATAAAGGGGTTTCCACCTGGAAATATTAACACGTGGACATACTTAATTTCATACTTTTCATGCATTTGTTCTCCAAAGCAGACTTATCCTTTCACCAATTTTTTTTACATTCCAAAGCACTTTTCTCTTTCTAAAACATTGAGTCTCAAGACATACATATTAATGCTATTGATGATATTGGGAAGGTGGGGCAGGAGGACTGGAAACTGTTTCAGCCACTACCTCAGCACCACATACCATCTGTTTGTCAGAGAACATGGATCTGTTGTGGATCAGTGCCATGCTGTGCGTGGTGTTACAGTTCTTGCAGACCGACGGTTCCGCGATCCTGCCACGATCGATTTCTACTCGGGTGGTGAAAGAGCAAACCTGGCATTTAAAGAAGGCTTCCTGCATCTCGGGCATTAACTGGGAGGTTCTGATGACCATTCCATTGATGGTGATAAGCTGATCAATATCTGCAAGATACAGAGACTCAAATCAACTCTTTGTACTCCGAAAATTTTAAATAATCTTCAAAACTTTGTTTTTAGGTGGAAGGCATTCAGTTAGGTGCTCGTGTAAGACAAAGCAAAAAGATTCATAAACACATGGTACAAATAGTCCTATTTACAGGAGTTACTTACAGAAAAGGTTTGCACTTGCAGAACTAAGAACTAAGAAGTAACTGATGCCAGGAGAGATTTCCTTTATGAATAAATGGTTCTGCATTTGGGTTCTAAAGCATTTTCTTCTGACACAGGCTTATTTAAACAAAAGGCATCAGTCTGGATGGACTACAAGTAGAGTTTTACATGGGCTTTGTGTAATTATTTGTTAACATGCAGTAAATTTATATAAATCCTCAAGATTCTTCACTAACACAGTAATCAAAAGTGTACCTTCAGGATTTAGACTTCTCATGTTCCTTGTCTTCAGTGCATTATATGGCCTGACTTGAATTTGATGTTCTAATATTGAATCAGGGTAACGGTCAAAAAAGATCTCATTGACAGCCATGTCAAACGTTGGGATAACTTCCTGTGTAAAAATGTTGGAAACAGTTAAAAGCTTACAAGTTAAAACAAAAATCACAGAATGCAATATTTTTGCATGAAGTATTTTTGTGTGTTTCTAATCAGCCAGGAATGACTAAAGTTATGCCAGGTGATCATTTTCCTAAGCTTGCTGTTTACATCAGATTTATTCCTTTAAGTATTGCCAAGGAAAGAAGGAAAAGGTACAAGAGTTGGGACACTGCAGGTTTGCCAACTACTGTTAAAAAAGAAAAATTACAGTAAATAAATAAAGAAGCCACAGAGATTACACTCTGCACTGAAACAAACATCAAAAGGCAGAAATAGGAAAGGGCCAGCTGAAAGCCAGAAGACAAGTGGCAGTACTTCACCTGAGGATAGCAGATCAGTTGCCTGTAAAGATTTTCATCAAATGATCTTAGATGGTCACAATTTACATTCAGGAATGGTTCCCCAACGATATTAATCTGTGAAGTATTCAAAAAGAAATCTTTAGCTCAGCAGCATGCCAGACTGAGAAGAAAAGTTAGCTGTTGCTTTTCCAAGTACCTCTTCAAGGCGCTGCATGTAGCGTGGCTCGTTAAGATTCAAGCCAATGTCTTCATCCTCTTTAGCTATTGGGTCAATGAAGCGCTGAAGAAATCTCTGTGTGTCAGAGGTAATGGGGAAACACACAGGAAAGATAAGCAAACTTTGCAGTACCAACACCCTCCTTGTATCAGATTCAACCAACAGTTGTTTAAATCAAACTTGGTTTTCATTTAAAAAGAAAAGGAAAATGCAAGCTGTCAGCCCACCTGGAATTTTTCTTTGCATGAGGCCACGTTAACATCTGTTCCCCAAATAACAAGCCTTTGTCCCAGAGGCTGCTCAGTTGATACATCTTCAGTTGGCTGCATGGAAACCAATTAAGCATAAGCAAATATGCAGAGCTATTTACAAACAAGTTGTCGGGTTCAAAGCTGAGATATCCACCTACCCCATCTGAATGTAAGTCCACTTGTCTGGCTTTACGGACAGACCCAAGATCTGGCCTCTGCCTAACTGGAGTCCCTCGTATGCCACTTCGTGGGGTGCCCTCCACCCTGGAGCTGGGTGTGCCATAAGTCAGAGGGGAACTGATGTCAAAGTCAAGAGGAATAGCTACCAAAAAAAAGGTTTATTGTGATTATTAAAACGCTTTACATTTAGAGCGGATTAAATTCCAGCCTCTACATCAGTCACAGCACTCTTGTAATTCTTTTAACCCCACTATCATGAAAAAAATCACTTCCACTGTTTTGTTACAAGAGAAACATCTTCCAAGTGTGCCCAGAACTTTTCTCCACAGGACATCTCTCCCAAAATATACCAAGTTCTAGAAGTTCTAGTAGAGCTTTGCTAGGAAACTTCAGAGCAGTACTGCACTGACAATACACTGGTGTTCAAGCACGTTTCTCACTACAGTATAATCACAGGTACACATTCCTACCACAGTTTTAAGCTACAACAGCACATCTCCACCCCTGGCACTGACAACACTTCCATACTGTGCTCAAACTAGAAATTTGAGCCAGAACTCTTTTGTTCCGCAGTATTTTTCAGCCGAATCCAGTACCCGCGCTGGCTCGCTACATAACGCACCAGCATCAACCCCCTCCCGAGATGTATCGGCCAGCACCATCCCGAACCCCGCTCTAGCAGTACCGGCGTGGCGAAACTGCGGGGGGCTAGAGAACAGAGCATCGGCGGCGCCAGGACTCTGGACGTCAGCGGGTGGAGAGGTGGGTATGGGCTGCAGGTCTCCGGTGGAGGTGGAGTCTTCTGTGCGGCGCTTCTGCGAAGGCGGAGACCGAGCATCTTGTGCTGCAAGACACAAGCAGGCCGGGAGCCGGTGTTCTTATGTCCGCAGCCACTGTACGAGGCGGGGACGGATGGACAGAGACAGCGGCCGAGAGAACACGCCCGGAGCGAAGAGACGGTGCCGCTTCCCCGGCGGCAAGCAGAAAGCGGAGCGAAGTCCAGGATGCCCCCCACATCCCCTCGCTGGCCACATCCCCCCCTGGCCTCTCCGCTGCCCTGTTCTGCCCGTCGCTACTGCCGCTTTCTTCCTGGGCCGACCCATCCCCACCAAAGCACTTACGAGTCGGGGGGTTGCTGCCACGGCCTCGCTTGCTGCGGCGGCGGGTGGGGGTGGAAGCGGGCGACGACATGGCGCTGCTCCGGCTCCGGCGGCAACTCTACCTGCGGGGGAGAATCGAGGAGAAAAATAGGGGCTGCGGGCGGTCCGCTACAGCCGAGCCCCGGCCGGCGGGCTTCCCTCCCACTCCTCATACACATGCGAGGGCGGAGCAGCCAGGGGCAAAGGGGCAGCGGCCCCGCCGAGACCCCAACCCACCTCTGCGGCCCAACAACCCCAAACACCCCAAGAGACTCCCCGCCAAGCCCGTCGCGTGGCGCGCTCTCGCGGGCTTTCTGGCCAATGGATAGGCGCGATCGCAACGGGAGCGCCCAACGCGGGCAGAGCGGGGGATGCTGAACCAAGTGAGGAAGGGGAAAGGAGAAGAATTCCCCAGGCCTCCGAGATGAGAGTCGGGCCCTGATCGGTCTAATGCAGTAGGGACAGAAGCGTGCTGCAGGATACTCCTCATGCTACGAGAGGAGGTTACCCTCAACAGTGGCATAGAACTCCCACCCCAGCCCAGAGTGGAACCGCCCGTAGCGGCCCGAATTTCGCGGCAAAAATAGGCCTGAGGGCGGGCAGGGAGGCGTGGGGACGCCGGAGGAGCCCATTCTCCGTGGATGGGGGACACTCTGACTGTCTGTGCGCTTACAGCCCCAAACCCTCATCCGTGACACGGCCTCTTAGACAGGCCTGCCGCCCGTGGCGTCTTGCCCCGCTCACGGCGGCCTGGCCGGCGTCTATTCGCATTTCTCTTGCCTCTCAGTTGTCCAATCCTGATGCCACAGACGATGCCCCCTGGGTGGCTGTATTGGATGCTGCTGGGGGCGAGTCCTTACTGCCCGCTTCCGCTTTCCCGCAAAGCGTTGTTTGTGCTGCCGGCCCGGTACAGCATGGCTGGTATCCGGGAGTGTCTGTACCAGCTGCATCGGTGTCTGCAGCCCAGCGATGCGGCCAGCGCCGCCGTGCACGGTTACAGCCTGCTCCGCAGCCTGGGCGAGACCTGCCTCATCAGCCTGGGCAGCGGCACGCAGGGTGCGCACCCCAACGCGGCCGCGGCGGGTGGTGGCTGGGGCTGGGGGGCTTCAGGGGCTCTGAGCAAGGCCTAGAGCGGCTTTTGCCTCGTAGATGTCTTTCAGATAGCAACTGCTCGGCTTGGGGAGTGCTCCTTAATGGTAGAGGGGCACACACACTAGGTTGGTGGCTCTGGCTGCACTCCCGCAGTTCTTCGCTCAACTCGACACTTGAGGGCCACAGGCGTGATAAAGCCAGTTTCGGGGGAAGGACCGTCTCTTGCCCCAGATAATCATTTACCTCGGTAAAAATGCTTTGCTGTATGCCACTCGCTGCCCACGTGCCCTCGGGGTCTGGTGCCCTCCAGTCCCTGGGGAGGTCAGAAGGACCTGCATTAAGTTGCGTTTCCTCTGGTGACAAGCGTCTGTCCAAGACGTTAAGGCATCCTCTGCACATGGTGACCGCTGAGCCGTGTCCAGACCTGCCTGCTCTAGAGGGGAAACCAGGAGCCTGACGGTTTGTTTGCTTCCTGCAGCCCTGCAGCTGTCCCTGCTGTTCTCCCCAGAGCAAGGCTTGCCTGTCTTCATCCATAGATCCCTTGGCATTGAGGAGGTATGTTGGGAAACTTTAAAGAAGTGTTGATCATAGTGCTATATGAACACCATGTTGTATTAATACATAAAATATATATTTTTTTTTAACATTACAGTTTCGAGATTGCAGGGAAGAAGCATTGAAGTTTCTCTGTGTCTTTATGGAAAAAGTGGGTGATGAAGTTCATCCTTATGCCTGTAATATTAAGGTAGGTAAAGGAAGATAAGTTCTCTGCTGAATGACTAAAACACTTCTGGTGGATCTCATACTGTGACAGATTTGCAAACTGCCCTTCAGCCCTCCTCCCTTACTCATCACTAGCCTTCTTGTGAGAGATCACAGAATGTTAGGGGTTGGAAGAGACCTCTAGAGATCCTCAAATCCAGCCCCGCTGCCAAAGCAGCATCACCTAGGGCAGATCACACACCAACACATCTTGGTGGGTTTTCAAAGTCTCCAGAGAAGCAGACTCCACAGCCTCTCTGTGCAGCCTGCTCCAGTGCTCTGTCACCCTCACTGTAAAGCAGTATCTCCTCGTGTTGAGGTGGAACCTTCTGTGTTCTAGCTTGTACCCATTGTTCCTTGTTCTATCATAGGGCCCAACAAAAAGAGCCTGGGGCTGCCTTCTTGACACCCACCTCTCAGATACTTACAGGCATTGATAAGATCCCCTCTTAGCCTTCTCCAGCCTAAACANAGCCTTCTCCAGACTAAACAGCCCAAGGTCTCTTAGTCTTTGTGGGAGAGATGTTCAAGTCTCACATTCATCTTCATAGAGGAGGAATAGAGGTTGGACCCTATCCAGCAGATCCCTGCCTCTGTTGAACTGAGGAGCCCAAAACTGGACATGGTATTCCAGGTGTGGTCTCACCAGGGCAAAGCAGAGGGGGAGGAGAACCTCCCTAGACCTGCTGGACACACTTAGTGGACCCCAGGATGCTGTTGTCTGTCAGCCGCAAGGGCGCATTGCTGTGCCGTGGTCAGCTTCCTATTCACTAGGACTCCTCCATGGTCTTTCTCCTTGGAGATGCTTTCTGGGAGGACAACCTCCAGTCTTTACTGGTGCCTGGTGTTATTGCTCCCCAGATGGAGGACTGCACCTCTCCTTATAGAGCTTCATGAGGTTTGCCTTCACCTGGCTCTTCAGCCTGTCCAGATCTCATTGGATGACATGAAGTGTGATTTGTGCAACAGAGAAGTCTGGAGATTTTTGTTCAAGTGTAGACTTTATTAACCTCTCTTTGTAGGTACCTAGTAGGTATTCATTTTGAAAATGTAGTTGAAAAAAGCCCTACAGTTAAAACTTCTAATTCATACAAACTAAATTCATAGTTCAAGTGTAATATTTTAAATGTTTCTGTAGGTGATGGTTGATTTTAAATACTGATTTTTTTTAAAAACATTTCTCCTGCAATGTTACTTTTGCAGCATACATAGAAATTGCTGGAGACTACATTATTTCTGAAAATGAGATTCCTTGAGTCTAGATTGCTGAATAATGCTGCTTTGCATAGAAATGCTTGGCTGCACCACAACACTTTCTGATCTCAAATTAGTAGTTTCATATTTTAAGTAATGATGGTACAGAGGCAGAACATTTGCTGTGTAACTTCTGTTTCAGAACCTGCACTGACTTCACTTGTTCTGGGAACTGTTACTATGCAAGACAGGGCTGCATTGTTGCCAGTGAAGCCACTTTCAGGGCTGAATATTTTTGTTGTTTTATTATTTTCTTAGAAAAACTTGTTAGGAATAGACACTTCAAAGAGGTAAATGAATACATTGATATCTCTGAATTCTCTTCTCCAGTATTATAATCTCCATTTTCCTTCCTACCTAGAAAACTTGTATTAGTGTTTATACAAAAGAGAGAACAGCAAAATGTAAAGTCCAAGCTCTGGAGCTCCTGATTAAGGTAAAATGCATTTTATAGATCTTGTTTCTAGAAAAAAGTAGAAAATCTGTGCCATGTTGTGCAGTAAACCTCTAGTCCAAGAGAACTGTGATAGTGTAATTGGCTATTGGTAAGAGATAGGTCTTAAGAACAGATTGTTTTGATATTCCTGTAGTAGCTTGATTAGATATAAGAATGTTACTCCTTTGCAAGAGCACGACATGGTTGTTTGGGGGTTGTCTCTCTCACAGCTTGTCATGTTTTTTTAAGGAGAAGTGTTGCATTTCAATTGTATTTTTACTTTAAAATACTGTACATTAATATATAATACACTAGATCCAGTGAAAGATGTGAAGAAGGGCTTTTTTCCAGAAGTTATCTTACTGTGTGAGGCAGTAACATCATGATGTGCTTCTTCAGAATGCACTAGATCCTTGTTTTGCAAATACTTTTGCACCTACTTAGCTTTAAGAGAGACAAAACTCCCTTTTGCATCAGTTCTGTGAATGGGGTTGGCTTTATAGCAGCACAGAGTAGCTGTGCATGATAACAACATGATAAAGGCTGCTGCAGACTTGTTGTGTCTGTGCTCTTGGGAGTTTTTTGTACACATCTACACAGTAGAATTATATGTATATGTAGATGATTGCTATGTAATATGTATCATAGAAACGAAGAATTAGAAATTATGTATTTATGCATGTACTGGAAGGTAGTTTGTTGTTAAAGCAGATTTCATGTCAATACTCTTTTCTGGACCTGTTACCATAAGTCTCTCTTATTGCATAGACTACTGAAAGAAAGGTATTCAACATGTTAGACATACAAAGTGTGTTTTTATTTAGATCAAGGAGGATTGTGGTAATGATATGAATGATTTTCCTATTTTTGATTTTAAATTTATTTTAGTTGCTCCAAAGTTTACGACGTTCCTGTCTGATGGAAGAAATGAAAGTTGGGGAGATTTTTAATAAGTTTTATGGTGAACTTGCCACAAAAACTAGAACTCCTGACACAGGTAGCCTTTAGTTTTTCTGCCAGTGTCCTTTGCTTTGTTTACATTTGTTTTCTGTTGGGTTTTGACTCCTGGAAACGTGCAATTGTTATGCCCATGGGAAGTGTGTTTAAAAATGGTAGCGGTTTTAGAGCTAGAAAAACATGTTCAGGTCTTCTCATGATCATGCAGTTAGCTGCTGCTTAGACCTATATATATAGATATATATATATTTGCATACACACACACATATAGATACACATATAGATACACATATACATACACATATACATACACATATACATACACATATACATACACATATACACACACAGAGAGACACACACA
>VWYK01125679.1:0-14982 GCA_013399775.1 Semnornis frantzii | reverse complement strand
CCAGCACAGAGCCACAAAGATGCTGAAGGGAATGGAACAGCTCTGTTAAAAGGGGAGACTGTGGGAGCTGGGGTTGTGCTGCTTGGAGAAGAGGAAACTGAGAGGTGACCTCAACGATGTTTATCAATATGTAAAGGTGAGTGCCAGCAGGCTGGAGGCAGGCTCTCCTGGGTGATGCCTGATGACAGGACAAGGGGCAATGGGTGGAAGCTGAGGCATAGGAAGGTTCATGTAAACATGAGGAGGAATTTTTTTCCCTGTGAGGGTGACAGAACTCTGGAACAGGCTGCCCAGAGGGGCTGTGGAGTCTCCCTCTCTGGAGATATGCAAGAGCTGCCTGGATGTGTTCCTGTGTGATGTGGTCTAGGTGATCCTGCTCTGGCAGGGGCGTTGGACTGGATGAGTTTTTGAGGTCCCTTCCAGCCCCTGACATTCTATATTCTATGATTCTATGAAATTGCCAGCATGGCCAATGTTAGGTTTTCAATGAAAGATTAGCTTCCAATCTGAAATTACTGTCTTCTGAAAACTTTAGCTAATGACAGAAAAATTCATTGTAAATACAGAAGCCTGAACTCCCATTTGATCATTTCAATTCTCCTAAACTGACATTAATTCAAACTGCTGCTTCACCATTTTTGATTTCACCAGATTTTGATCATTTGTCCTGTTTGCCTAAGAGGGGAAAAACATTTTTTGCCTCACTGAGTAGAGGCTCAAATGTATAGATTTAAGAGAGATAATGCATAACTGCTATGGGTTGGCATAATCAAATGCTTAACATCTAAATGTTATATAAACAGGTAATGTTTTTAACCATCTGCTGCTGTTTCTTCATTAATGAAAACTATTGCTCATGTACATCCTTGTCCAGCTTAAAGGTGAGATTGTGGCCATAAAGTGTCAGCTACAAAAAAACCTCATGGAGTAGAGTCTGTTTTCTGACTTGATTTCTCCTGAAACAGCTCTGTTTCAGTACTTCAGTTTGAGGTTACTTCAAGATTTGGTAGATTTTAAGGTACTGGATTCTTAAAAGCCCAGCATGGCTGTGCAAAAGTGACCAAGACCACTGAAAAATCATTTCCAGACTTGGGCAGATTGAAATGCAGGAGAATTGATTTTGATGTCACATTTAACTAGGGACGGATCAGGGTTTTTTTGATACATGGGAAATACAGGGAGAAGGGAGAAGGGAGAAGGGAAAGGGGAAAGGGGAGAAGGGAGAGGGGAAAAGAAAAGATCATATAACTGCATATAGATACAATTTAATAAACCAAATTACTTTGTCCAAAGAAGCCATCCATCAGACTCCTCTGACATTCTCAAGTTTTACAGCCTCTCATTACATTTCACTATCACTGGGTATGCATAAAGCAGCATCCAGTCCACATGTCCAAGTTTCAAACAGTAAGTGCAGCTTGTAAAACAAGCTGAAAGTACACGGGCAAAGTGTGCAACAACGTTTTGATTGCTTCATGTGCTTTTAAATTACCACTCACACAGATTTCTAGTTAAGGTGGAGGGGGGAAAAAAGTTACAAACAAAGCTTGCAATATTCAAAAATTAAAACCATGGTATCACCTTTTCTATTAAAGACTGCTGGTGGAGGAGAGGAATCACACCTCTGTGTGTTGAATCCTCTTGTAACTACTAATAGGGAGTAAACTCTACAGTTTCAGTAATTACAAACTACAGCATACCTGTATTGACTAATCAGAAAGCATAACTGTGCCAAGGTACAAACTGGTTAGCTCAGGGGAAAGCTCTTCTATCACCAGCAAAAGCTCACAAACTGAAATCAATGTAGCTAAGTCCAGCAGCACTTTCGGTGTGTAAACCAAAACATGAAGCCATGACTGAGCAACACCAAATTCTGCAAGTGACTGAAATCCAGGCTGGTCACTGAATGTTTTATGCTGAATCTCTTTCATCACTCTTTTACGTGTCCTTCTCAACAAATCTGGGCCTTTAATCTTGTGAATTATAACAATTTGTTTCAAGAGGAGTATCTCTGTGCATGACTATTACTTGAGAAGCAACAGCTTCCAGCTCAACACCATCCTGACAACTGAGAGCTGTGTGATGTATTTCTACATCTCTGCAAGTTTTGTAAATAAGAACAGTTCCACAATTCAGAAGCAGATATAGAAGAAGGTTGTATTACCTGGGGTGTACCAAAGAGGAATTTAATTTAGTCTAACAAATTCTACTTTCATATCTACACACACACAATTCTGAACAGTTAATAACATTAGCCCCTGACCTTGGCAAACAACATAGAATCATAGAATCAGTCAGGGTTGGAAGAGACCACAAGGATCATCCAGTTCCAACTTCCTGCCATGGGCAGGGACACCTCACACTAGATCAGGCTGCCCAAAGCCTCATCCAGCCTGGCCTTAAACACCTCTGGAGATGAGGCTTCCACCGTCTCCCTGGGCAGCCCATTCCAGGGTCTCACCACTCTTATGGTGAAAAACTTCCTAACACCCAGTCTGAATCTACTCATTTCTAGATTTGTTCCATTGCCCCCAGTCCTATCACTACCTGACAGCCTAAAAAGCCCCTCCCCAGCTTTCTTGTAGCCCCCCCTTAAGATACTGAAAGGCCACAACAAGGTCACCTGGCAGCCTTCTCCTCTCCAGACTGAACAGCCAACACAGTTTATGTGAATCAAGTTAAAGGTTGACCAAACCATGGCTTGTGAGCACATTCCACTGGCAGATATTTCAAGCATGCCTTGAGCAGGTGAGAAACATCTCACCTATTTTAGTCACATAAAAGCTAAGTAGACTGACAAATGAGTAATTGCACACATAATTCATCTGGCCCTAAAATAGGTATGGCACCACTATGATGCCCTGACATCTCCAGAAGGTGGTCTACCTCACCTAGCTTGGACACCTACTCAAGGATGTGATAAAACACCTGATGAAAATTTCCTTGCCTCACTGTGGACTTCAGATGGAGCAGAGCCAACCAGTTTAGATAAGACAGCCTAACCTATCAGTGTTTTCTCCAGGTTATAAATAACTTCTAGTGCTGGCATCCAGAAATAGGAAAGCAGCTCTTCCTGGCAATAAGACACATGGAAATGGAATAATTAGCCAGTGGTCAGAAGTCACTCTCACACAGGAGCTGGTTGTTACAAGTCAGTTTGATGTGTGATAGCTTGTAAATGTTAGTAGCAGCTTGCATCATTTAGAGGAATGGAAGACAAGGCTGAGAGTTGCATTTACAAATGGTTGGGAACAGAGGAACAGTCAGTTGTGATAGGCAGTGGAAATGCAAGGGAAGGATTGGGTAGCAAAAGGACTATGGGAAAGATGAAGACATGAGGTTGAGCTCTTGGCTTAGGGGGATGTATTGAATGTGTGTCAGTGGAGAGCAAGAGGATGTGACTGCCCCAGTGAGATATTAGAGCTGGGTTCATAGAATCAGACAGTTCAGTTGCATTCCTTAAAACAAATGTTATTCCACTGAAGTAATGTCACAGTAGGTAGTAGCTTACTTCAAGATTGCCCCGAAGCTGTAAACAGCTGAAATGAACTTTGAACAACCTATTGGGATGTTTCTTCTCCAATATAATTTTCTTGTGTATCAGCAAAATTCCTGGGCTCCACAATAAACTATCACAAAGTGTCAGGTTTCACTACAGAAAGACACCAAGTACAAAATCTCAGCTGAAATATTTCGGCTTAAATAGTTCAGCTGGATTGGAGGAACAGAAAACAGATGTTGCCAAGCATATCCAGCAGCTGAAAAGGTATCACTTTCAGTATCAAACATAGGAACAAACAAACAAAAACCATGCTTCCTTTTAAACATGGAGTAGAAAAACAAATATTAATACCTATCTTGGTTCTAAACCCAAACCTGCTGTCTGGTAATGCTACTTTGGACATTTTGCTTAGTTGGGGAGTGCAAGAAAAGCTCTTCCCATCCATAGCCAAGCCTGTTAAAATTAGCAGGACCCCAAGGAAATAGAACTCTTTCTCTCTCCTCAATGCAGATGCCAACTGCAAAAGCAAATATACTTAGTTCTTTTCCTCTCAGCCCCATCTCCAGCTGCATTTCTTAGCCTTCTATTTAAAGCAGATGTAGTCTTTGTTTTCTTACCTGGCTCCAGACCACCTGCAGAAGAAGCCAAGTTAGGAGCGCAGGCACAGAAAACCAGCCCATGCTGTCACCCAGCCAGCAGATGCACAGGCAGAATTTGAGATCAAGTTGGTACTTAAGGCAGTAGATATCATAACTCAAAACCTTTGTCACTTCGTCAACTATTAACTTCCCTACCTCACCTTCTTACCTGCCTTATTGTCCAGTAAGCAAATTCCAGCATCTCTGTATTATAACTAACATATTCATAGAACCATAGAATGGTTTAGGTTGGAAGGGACCTCAAAGATCATCCAGTTCCAACCCCCTGCCATAGGCAGGGACACCTCCCACTAGTACAGGTCACTCAAGGCCTCCTCCAACCTAGCCTTGAACACCTCCAGGCAGGGAGCAGCCACAACCTCCCTGGGCAACCTGTGCCAGTGTCTTATCACTCTCACTGCAAACAGCTTCCTCCTAACATCCACTTTCAATCTCCCCTCTGCCACTTCAAACCCATTGCCCCTTGTCCTGGCATTGCAAGACCTTGTCAATAGTCCCTCCCCAGCCTTCCTGTAGCCCCCTTCAGATATTGGAAGGCCACTCTAAGGTCTTCTTGAAGCCTTCTCTTCTCCAAGCTGCAGAGCCCCAACTCTCTCAGCCTGTCCTTATTGTTTAACTCCGTGGAAGCATTGCTGTGAGAGAAAGCATTGGGCACAAGCTGGCATGCAGGATGATGCATTGGACACAAGAAACTGGGAATACAGAGGAAACAGACAAAATGAAATGTAGGAAATTCCATTTTAACTAAGAAAACTTTGTTCTAACTAGGCAAGTTCCAGAGGTGCCTTCCCACCTCACCCATCCTGTGGTTCAGGAAATAAAGCTGGCACTAAAACCTTTTTGAACAACTGAAAGCTAGCAAGACTTGGCAAGCAAGACAATATATCTTTTCCAACCTGGTTCATTCCGTGATTCTGTGATATTAATGAATATGTATTAATAGAAAGCAAGTGGAAATGAGAAATGTGTGCACCTAGAAAAAAAAAAATCCTTCAGCAGCATCATTTCAGTATCTTGCTTTTAGAAAAGGCAATGTCGTTTCTCTTTGTCAGTAAATCATGCAACAGGATCCTTCTGGCCTATTTAAAAATTCCATATAAAATATGGCCTATTTTAAAATTCCATATAAAATGGGGTTTGTATAGTATAGTATAACCATAATATTATCAGAACTTGTGACACTTCAGTGTCCTCTTCTACCTATGAGCTCTGAAAGTGCCACAGATTATTCTTCCACTCAAAGTGAAGCTACTTGTGGTGACTGCATGATCACTCTTGGCTAACATTTCACTTTCCCAGAGCAATTACCTGATTAGGATGCCATAAAAAAACTAAAAATGGCATTCAGATTCTGTGTGGTAAATATCAGATCAGGATTAATAACATTTCCTATACTATTTCAGGTATTAGAGCTGATAAGAAGGGAGAGGCTGATCCTAAGTAATGAGGATGCCTCAGCTGCTTGTCTCATTATTTGATCCACTCAGAAGCGGCAGTTGCAGATGTTGTTGGTCTGAGAATGCTGAGGTTTTCCCCCCAAAGTAAGTGTTGTAACCCTCTCCCCAACAATTACAATGGTGTCAGTTGATCTCAAATCAATTATGTTTGGAAGGCTGAAAGCTCTTTTCTCAAGATTCCTTCAGCAAGTTCAGCAGTTCTCAAATTCTGTGCACTGGTACCCCCAGCTACTGGGAGATGAGCTCTTGGTAGTTCTCCTTTTGCAGGCTCTCTGGGTTGGCTATGTCCACAGTAACAAGCACTTCAAACCCACTGGAACAGATCTGCATTGAAACATTTGGTTGCTAAAAACATGTTGAGGAGAAGAGAAAATAATAAACAGATGGCCAGCCTTAAAGAAGTTTTTTTTTTTTCTATCTAATCATGGAAGATCTTTTCTACAGACCTTACCTGGTTTTGTCACCATGCTCCCTACACTGACAAACATTTTGCTTTAGCACTGACTTACTATGTTCAGACAATATCCTAATCCTTATTTTCCCTAAGGGTTTTGCTACATGGCTCCCTGCATTTTTCCCTGAACACAAAAAGCATTTCAGCCATATCACACATCCAAGACCAAGGTGCACCAGAAGAAATACATGAGTATTACTGCAAGGAATTAATAAACATAGTTGGATAGGTGGTGTGCATTGTCAGGGGTACAAAAAGAATGGTACTCTTAGATGATGTCTTTATTCTACAATTAGCAGGGCACATAGCAGCCAAAAGTAACTCACACCCTGTCTTGACACAGTCAGGGGCCTGTGGGATTCAAGGATGCTACTTCCATTGTCATTTTGATCTGCAGGTACAGTCCAGCAGTGACCTGCCTGCAAGGTCTGTGCTTGAGGATGTGATGGTTTGGGAGTTCCCTGCCCCCCCACACTTTGTAAAATCACCCAGACTAGACTCAGCCAGCTGGAAGTTAAGGACTGAAGCTCTATTTACAGCTCAGCACAATGTACAAGCAGAGATATACACAATAGACAGGAATAGTTACAGACATATACAAATGAAAGGTAATACAGAAACACAATCCCCCTCCCAGAAATCAGAGGCCCCAGGAGGGACTCCCAACCACCCTTCCACCTTCTCCCCCCCCCTCTACCTTACCAGCACAGAGCAAAAGCCAGAACATTCAACACAAAGCAGAAGGAGCAGGTCACAGAATCACAGAAACATTCAGGTTGGAAAAGCCCCTCAGGATCACCAAGTCCAACCCATCTCTCTACTCAACAAGGTTCACTCGAAACCATATTCCCAAGCACCACATCCAAACGACCTTTAAACAATCCAGAGTTGGTGACTCAACCACCTCCCTGGGCAGCCTGTAACTTTGGCTGGTTCGTTGCTGTTTCCCTTCTTCCATTTTTTCCCTTGAACACGTGTCACAACTTTTATGGGTACAAAGCTATCTAATGATCCCTGAGTAACTATAAGGGACACCTGCAAAATCTGAGCTTTTGCCATCGTTAGTTTTGTTTCTTTTCCCACAGACCCACACACTCCCATGCTGTTAGCAAAAGCAATGGAAATGAAAGACATGGGAACTTGCTGCAGCTCTATTGCAGTGACCACCTGGCACTCCAGACAGATGGGGAGCACCATGGAGCAGGCACCATGTCTTTTGTCTGTCCAGCATCATCACTGCCCGTGGTCACAGTTGCCACAGAGAAGAGCAACACTGCAGGGCTCATCTCTTGCCTTGCTGCAGAGATAGGAATATTCATCAGGAGTTGTTTTCATAGAATCATAGAATGGTAAGGTTGGAAAGGACCTCAAGGATCATCCAGTTCCAACCTCCTGCCATAGGCAGGGACAACTCCCACTAGTATAGGTCACTCAAGGCCTCATCCAGCCTGGCCTTGAACACCTCCAGGGAGGTTGTGGAGCNTAAGGACTCCTCAAAGCCTTCTCTTCTCCAGACTGCAGAGCCCAAACTCTCTCAGCCTGTCCTTATAGCAGAGCTGCTGCAGCCCTTTCAGCATCTTGGTGGCCTCCTCTGGACTGGCTCCAACAGTTCCATGTCCTTCCTGTGCTGGGGGCTCCAGAACTGCACACAGGACTGCAGCTGGGGTCTGAGGAGAGCAGAGCAAAGGGGCAGAATCCCCTCCCTTGCCCTGCTGCCCACATTGCTCTTGCTGCAGCCCAGAACACAGTTGCTGTCTGGGCTGCGCTCACATTGCAGGCTCATGTTGAGCTTTTCATCACCCCAGACCCCCAGGGCCTGTTCCTCTGGGCTGCTCTCAGCCATTCCCCACACAGCCTGGAGTTGTTCTTGGGATTGTGCCTACCCAGGTGCAGAACCTTACACTTGGCCTTGTTGAATGTCATGAGGTTGGCTCAGGCCACCTCTCCAGCCTGTCCAGGTCCTTCTGGATGGATTCCTGCCCTCTAGCAAGTGGACTGTGCCACACAGTTTGGTGCCATCTGCAAACTTGCAGAGTTGTCCATTGCAGATGGGAAGTGACACCTGCTTTGCTCTTATGCATAACAATACATCTGTGAACAACGATCATAGAGCCATAGAACTGCTTTGGTTGGAGGAGACCTCTAAGATCATTGAGTTCAACCGTTGACCTAACACCACCATGGTCATTAAATCATGTTCCAGATTTCCATCTCCACATGTTACTTGAACACCTCGAGGGACAGTGACTCCACCATCTCCCTGTGCAGCTTGCTCCAATCCCTAACCACTCTTGCAGCAAAGCAATTTTCCCTAATGTCCAACTTAAACCTCCCCTGGCACAATGTCAGGCCATTTCCTCTTGTCCTATCACCCAGTACTAGAGAGAAGAGACCAACTCCCACCTCACTCCAAACTCCTTTCAGAAAGCCATAGAGAGCAACGAGGTCTCCCCTCAGCCTCCTCTTCTCTAGACTGAACAATACCTCAGCTGCTCCTCACACTGTCTCTAGAAAGAGACAGTAATGGGAGGAGAGAGATTGGGACAAATGAAGTAAGAACAGGAGAGCAGGAATGCTCTTTTTAAAAGCCAGAGGACCTTAATTTCAGAATCCAATGTCAGCTACCTACAGCGAGCCATGAAAGCAGTTAAAAATAGCTTCATACAGCCAGACCTTTCCCAGCATTTTTGGTAGGTAGTTTCCTACTTGAACAGGTTTGTTGATCTCAGCACAGATGCTTTGACAATGTTGAGATCACGGAGTGCTCAGTGAACAACTCTGATTCGTGGTTGCTTGTTGACATTTGAGTAAATCTGACTAATCATGAGTTCCAGTGTCAACTACAAGTGATAGGAATTCATTCAGTAATCTTGAAGAGTGCTGGCTCGTAGAGCATTACGTAGCTCACTTAGCAGTGCTCACAGAGCAAATGCTAAAGAGTAGGAGGATATTCAAATGGTGCGTTTTCCTCAGCACATTATTCCTCTGTCTCAAACTTCCTGCGTTCTCTTGCACAAATTAGTTTCAGTTATCTCCCAAGCAGGGACAACACTGCAATAGTGTGTCCTTGGTTAAGGAGGCAAACAGCACCAGGCAGGATAAGGGCTGCCAGACAAACCTGCAAGAAGCCCTTGATCGAACCCAAAATATTTTGAGTTGAGCAAGTGCTTCAAGTTAGGAAACTCCAATGTTTACAAACTGAGCAGGAGTCATATGGAAAGTGAAAATGACAACAGACGCCAAACTCAAGTGTTCCACCTTCTTGCAGACAAGCAAACAAGATGTGTTTGCTTCAGTGAAGACTTTAACAAGAAAGTGAAGCATGTCTTCAATTTCCTCTCACTGCTCAGCTATAGGTAAATTAAAAAGCAAAGAGCAGAAGCTTGGGTGTATAACATCCTATCTCTTCCTGCCCACTGGCACTTGAGGTCTATACTTCAACCATCATCACAGAATGCCAGGTTGGAGGGGAGGCCAAGGATTGTCTGGTCCAACCTTTCTAGATGATAGTGCAGTTGAGATGAGCAGGGCCAGCACCCTGTCAGCCGAGTCTTAGAACTCTTCAGTGTAGACGAATCCACTGCTTCCCTTGGGAGATGATTCCAATATCTAACTGATCTCATGGGGAAAACTTTTCTTCTGGATTTCAATTAGAATCCCCCAGCAGTAACTTGTCCCCATCACCCCTTGGCTTTTCCATGGGACTCCTTGTGAAAACAGAGTCTCCATCCTGCTGGCAGTCACCCTTTATGCACTGGTACATGGTAATAAGGCTTCCCCTAAGCCTTCCCACTTTTGTGTGAGAAGACAGTACTTCACAAACTGATAATTGCTCATAGACAATCACACCTCTTCCCCTTTCACAGGGATCTGGATCACATCTGACTTGTTTTCACACAAACATTTTACAATGGCTAAGAATCAGATTGCAGCATGAAGCAACTGCAACTGCTATGTGGCTACCAAAGCAGCTAAAGCTGGCCACTAAGATTCACACCACTACAGAAGCATACCCCAGGACACTTGGTTCTCTCTGAGATGATGAAGCATGAGCCTTAGCTGGGACAATGTCTTCATTCCAGAGGTCTGCAGCAACCTCAAACCATTCTGTGTGCTGCCAGGGAACAACTTAAAACACCTAAGCACACAAAGAGACGTTGAAGTACACCTGTGCTTGGTATCTGGTGGACCTCATCACGGATTGGATTAGCGAGGTCATTGATGTGTACAGCCTTAGAAAGCAAGAAGTCCAAAGGCGATAACCTAACCGCTCCCTGCCGCAGAATGCAGCAGTCCTCAGATGCCCTCCTGTGACTCCCGTGGGCACTACAGCGCCTTGCAATTACAGACGACATCTAAGGACGTGTTTGGGGAGGAAAAGGTCTTCCACGTAAGTGGAGCTTGCATGAACATGTTACATTTTATGGTCACTCGTGAACTGGAGAGCATTCGGGTCTTCCCAGAGCGGACTCCTGGGACAACACGGATGGTAAAGCACAGCAGTAAATTGGGAAGTTCGAGGTTTTAAAGGAAGTGAGAAATATTCTTTTCTTCGATTGGAATGACCTCAGTCAATCTCCTAAGCCCTAAAACATATTCAAGATTTGGTACATTTTATGAAGCACCTGGATAGAAGTCCCACACCTTACAGCGCCTGGGAGTGCAGCTGCTTAGCGCATCAGCATCCCGAGAGGCTCCTGCGGTAACCCAACAGCGTTCAGCGCCCTCTTGTGGCTCCAATTACGGAAGAAGAAAAATCCTTCAAAGGAACTGCTGAAGTTTGGAGTCTGACAGCTGAGAGGGCAACATAAACCACACCATCCATGACACTGGTGCCACAGCAGCCGCCTTGCAGGAAAAAAAGCTACCTCCCTACCGTATTCCGTCCATAAGTGCCAAAACAGAGAACCTAATGCAAGGCTGAGAAACAAATCCCTGTTAACATCAAGGAACTGGTCTGCACAAGCTGTTTTTGAGTGTGATCATCCTAATCTCTCCAGTCCAAACAAAGACTCTCCCCCTAAAGAAAATAATAAAGCAAAAGCAATAAAAAGGAGTTTCAAAATCTTTCAGACTGTAAATGTTCTGAGAAATAAAGACCCCTTCAGAGAATCGAACGTGGCAGGCCAGCTCTGGAAATCATAGAATCATGGAATGCACTGGGTTGGAAGGGACCTCTAAGGGGTTATCCAGTCCAGTCTCACTGCAGTAAGCAGGGACATCCCCAACTAGATCAGGTTGCTCAGAACCCCATCAAGCCTGGCCTTGAATGTCTCCAGAGATGGAGCCTTCACCATCTCCCTGGGCAACCTATTCCAGCATTCCACCTCTCCTAGTAAAGAATTTCCTAATATCCAATCTGAATCTACCCTGTGCTCCTTTCAAAGCACTGTCCCCTATCCTATTGCTACAGGCCCTTGTAAAGTCTCTCCCAAGCTTTCTTCTAAGCCTCCTTCAAGTACTGCAAGGCTGCTCTCTCCATCTCTCCCTGCAGCTTTCTATTCTCCAGACTGAACAAACCAAACTCTCTCAGCCTGTATCTGTAGCAGAGGTGCTCCAGCTCTTTGATCACTTTTGTGGCCCTCCTCCGGACCCTTTGCATCAGGTGTGTGACATTCTTGTGTCAAGGGCCCCAGAGCTGGACACAGTACTCCAGGTTAGGTCTTACTAAAGCAGGGGGGCAGAATCACCTCTCTTGATCTGCTGACCACACTTTGTTTATGTAGCCCAGGATGCCATTGGCCTTCTAGGCTCTAAGAGCATGGTGCTGGTCATGTCCAGCTTTTCATCCACCAATACCCCCAAGTCCTTTTCTGCAGGGCTGCTCTCAATCACATCATTCCCCCAGCCCACACTGATAAGGGGGACTGTCCCAACCCAGATGCAGGACCTTGCACAAATGATTAAGTATTTACCCCTGAGGTGCACATTAGTCCTGAGATATTGAGGGCACAACTACAGGAGCTTACAAAACATCCAGAGTATGAAACAGCACTTGGTAACCAAGTAATATAATCTTAGCTAATTAAGTAATTACTTTAAAAGACAGAGAGGGGAGTGGAAGGGAAACAGAGCAAAGGTGTGACAGTTGCTGTAAGGAAAAACATCCGGAGGAAAATGGGAGGTGAGGCATTGAAACAGACTGCCCAGGGAGGTTGTGGATGCCTCATTGTTTTCAAGTCTTCAAGACCAGAGCAGTGTTTTGAGCAACCTGGTCCTAGTGAAAGATGCCCCAGCCCACGGCAGGGTGGTTGGACTACATGTTCTTTAGAGTCCCTTCCAACCCAAACCACTCTGTGATTCTATGAGAACAGACACAGAAACACAAGGGTAGAGAAGGAATGCAAACTAACAGTGAGGAGGCACCTTTCTCAGTGCCCAAGTGTCCTCCTAAGCTGAAGCATTTTCTTAAAATACAATATGCTGTCACTAAGCTCACCAGGCTGGTCCAATACTGCAACCCAGCCCCAGCTTACTGACAACAGGGTGCTGTGTCTCTATTATTGCATGGGACAGAAACGTGAAGGGAGAGAAGCAGCACACGGTAAGTTTTGGGCAACCTATCATCTTTACTGCTTCATGGAAAGAGCTGAAGATGTGACATAAGGTGACTTTTCAGCTCATGAACCACCAGTCATGGGCTGCACACACCCATTCTAACCCTTCAAACCAAGCGTGCACTGAAGTTTAGACTGCACTGAAGTTTAGACAGCATCTGGCAAGGAAGAAGAAGCATCAAGGAGACATATCTTTATTATGCAACAAACACAAACAGAAAATAAAATATTTTAATAGAAGAAAAAAAAACAAAACAGAAGGTACAATTCAAACATAACATTGAAACCAAACACAATGCAACATGAACATGAAGACAGTTGAACACCCATCCCCTGGTGATGACTGCATGTTTCCAGTGCAAGCATCACCCATCACAAGCACACAGCTTGTTGTGCATGTCTCAGCTTCAGTGAGAAAGATCACGACCAGCAGCAGCATCTTTAAACAGAATGGTTTCCTTTTCAGCCAATGCTCACCTCCTGAATGGATTGGATGCAAAAAATTTGTATGAAAAGTAGAAAATCTTAAGCAAGGCAGCACCTGCCAATACAGATTTTAACATGGGGAAATAAAAGAGGATAAACATTTTGCAAGAGTTTGGGTTTGTTGGGTTTTTTTGATATTGCATTCATACACATTTGTGGCTTTAAAATGTGTATTTAAGTCTCCCAACGTTTAAACAGGACTAAAATGCTCAGCAACTACACATCCAGTGATGACTAATTATTGCTATAGAAAAATTTGTTTCCCAGAGTTTTAAAAGAGATGTCATTTCATTTGCAATTCTCAAGATAGCTTCAAGTAATAGAAATAACTACTTCCAGTGTCCATGAGGTGTTCTGAATCTGTATTGGCTGCAAGCATTTATTGCCAGATCATATAAATGTTTTATTGAATCTAAGGAAAAAAAAAGTTAACTAAACCCACATCTAGCTATTAAATCCTTTAGGAAAGGTAATGCAGTCATAAAGTCACCACAGGATGCAGTTTTAGTTTAAAAAGCTAAAACTTTAGCATCATGCTACCCTGGAATTCCTTTCTAAGGGCACCATTTCAAAGCTGGCTTTAGAGAGCAGAAGTGAACCACTCCAATCAGTTTGTGGTCACACAAGCACTAGAGCTGACACACAAGTGAGAATACACAGACGAAATCTGGGGGCAGAGAGGGAAGTTGGGGTACAAGATCAAAATGGTGTATTGAGCCAGTAACAAAATGCAAAACATGAAGTTGTTATAGAATGGATAAAATCTTTAAACATTTCTGAAATAGCCAAATTGTTCTGCATTTCAGCCAGCTGTGCCTTCAGTCACATTTTACACTCTTAAAAAACACAAGATAGAAATGTCAACTTACAGTGTAGAGTGGTTTAATTCCAACCCTTACTGTGTTAGAACCACGATTCAGTTCTGACTCCCATTACCCTGCAGAATGAGGCATTTCAACCTCACCAGTTTGGGAATATGGAATATACCAGTATTTAAAGAAAAAAATATCTTTGGAGAGCAAATGGAAGCCAGGGCAGAAGTAGTAGACTGTACTTCAGCTGTACAACTGATGTTACTACACATAAATCACCAAGCAGGCCTGTAAAATTAGTGGGAATGTTTCCCACCATGTATGCAAGACCCAGCAAGAACAGTATCTGATAACAGCAGATGACACATGATGAACAATTAGTCCTAAAATGTATAGATTCTTTCAACCTCCAAAATGTAAGCTATGCAGCTTTATCCACTGTTGTGCAATGGCTCAAGCCATGCAGCTCATCTCCATTAGTATTCAAACTAAAAAACAAGCAAACAAACAACTTAGTTTTTACACAGAGATTTTCCATTTCAAGTCAAATTGCATTATTGCTCTGTTTTCTCTAATGATGGTCTTGCTGGGCATGTTGAAATCTATAACAGAAACTGGTAACTATTTAATAAGTTTTTCTTAGGTATTTTTTCAAGCTTTGGGATGCAGGAGATGTCCAAGCTTATAAACAGTCTTACAAAGTAAGTTCCTTTCTGAGCGTCAGTAGGTTTGAAGCCAATTAGTTCTCTAGTTAGCCAGCCTTCCAGGAAAAACAGAACAGATGGAAACTTGAATTCCAAATTCAAGAACAGAAGTTCTCAAAAAGCTCCAAGAAAAGGAAAAAAAATAGATGGTGACACAGAAGAAAAAAAAACATCCCTTTAGCATGTCATCTAGGACAATATCTTATCTTCCTTGGTAGTTGGGAGCACAGGGAAAGCTCCTCGCCCATCACTTTAGCAAGCAAGCATCCTATTTCAGTTGTGCTCCAAAGGGGGAAAAAAATAGATGTAAATTACTCCTAGGCAATAGCATTGTTCTTTCTCAAGGTAAAG
>VWYK01125675.1:0-10158 GCA_013399775.1 Semnornis frantzii | reverse complement strand
TTTTGCTTAGTGTAATTCAAACATGAGAAAATAGTATGGAAATTCTATATGTCTTCAGATGTCCTATCTTTTTAGCTTAACATTCAAAGTAGGATGCAAAGTATTGCAGTGCCTAGGCCATCGAGTTAGTTGTACAGTTGATGTTACTTGATACTCTGCAGGTTGCTATGAGGTTTGCAGATCAGTTATTCTTCGAAAGATACTACATAAATGAAAGTAGGTATTGCCAACAGTATTATTTTTCTTCTTTAAATCAAATAAACATAATGAAAAATAAATGAGGCAATAATAATAATAGGAATTGTTCTGTGATTTTGCCAAGAAAGGTTAGAACAGATGATCCTTGAGGTCTTTTTCAATCTGGTATTCTGTGATTCTCTTATTTGATCCTGTAGAATCACGAGGATGAATATGTCTCTTATTTTAACTATTCTTTGCCTTTTTTGTTTTTGGAAACTCTTTGTCTGCCTTTAGTTATCTGTAAGTGAGGGCACTTAAACATATTTTTCTCTCCTTTTCACTTCCTCCCCTGTTCTTTTCTTTTCCTTCTTTTCTCCTCCTTTTCATAAATGAGTCCAGTGTTCCGTGTCAGTAGTCTCCCTGATGTGTGGCAGCAGCTAAGATGTTCCAAAGTCAGGGTGGAAGCATTACAGCAGATTGGTCTCGGCATCAGTCATCGAGTAATAATTGAATAATGACATTCCACTTTCTGGGTGTTTACAGCAAAGTCTTTTGCTAGTCGATTCTTATCTATATAACTTCTGTCTAAGTTCTCATCTTCTTCACTGTAATTACTTAACTGCCATTGTAGCTTGATATCATGTGCTTTACTGGTGACTAGTTGATTAGATCTATTGTGGTTTTGTGGTTTAGTATTTTTTAAAAATAAACAAATCTTTGCTTTGTGTAAGACAGAAATCCACTGATCTAGTGTAGGTTACTTTGGATAGACTTATGTTGAATTTTCACCCTATTTTCTGTTGATTTTCAAGCTTTTAATTGTTTTTCACTTTAAACTCTTCTAAATAATCACAGGATTTTAAGGTCTACCTAATGGAGCATATATATTGGTTCATTATCTTTATTTCCTAAATATAGGCATATATTTACTATGTTATGAGAACAGACTGCGCGATTCAATCAATTTAAAAGTCTTAAGTATGGAGTCCTGTTTTCATGTGTTTGAGTTCAGTGTTCAATTGTATCTGTACTAAGCCTTGTTGGAGTTTATGGAGTGCTTTTTCTTATTTGTGTAGTAATATGATAATTTTGCACGTTTGATGTACTCACTTATGTGAATTTCTCCTGCTGTTTTCACATTGGTAACATTGTTGAAAATAGAAGTTGAACATTAGTTTTAATTTGTATCATACTTTGAGTTGTGTCTGTTTCTGTGTCATATTCACAGCACATTCACTGCCTTTGCTCTGTTCCTTTTTGACTTCTGCAGATTAAAAAAGCTGTTTCTCCTTACTTCATAAAGTCTGCTCTGGGTTGTTTTTGACTGCACAAAATGATCGTGTTCTAAGTATTAAGGTATTTGCAAAAATAGTCCTGAATCAGGTTGAAACTACCCAGTGTCTGGTGAGAGTACGTAGCCTTTACATGCAGCACTGCAGTGACAGCTTCGTGCTGTTAGATTTCCAGTAGTTTCTGTTATACCAAGTCTTGTTACCTGAACTTCTTAAAATATATTATTATGCAAATATAGTTGAATACTGATTTCCCCATCATCACCGTTCACCCTGTCCATCATTCCCTGTTTGCACCTCTATATAATTTTTTCAGTTACAATGATTTCGCTATTTTATGCAGTTGTTCTTGCAATTAACATGCAAGTTCAAAGTAACTCAATGTGGTACTTTGTGGGTTTTGCTGAGGGAGAATCACAGGCCAGTCATGGGCTGCAGGCCATTAGCAGTTTGAACTCAACCAGGAGAGGTGACTGGAGTGTATTCCATACCATGAGTATCAGAATAAAGGAGGAAGTTTTCTGAGGAAAGGGGAACCTCCTGCTATATCCTCTTGCTGGAGTCTCCTCCTTGGGCTTCCTGCTTTGGCTTCTCCTCACTCTTCTGCTCTTGAAGACTGCTTTCCTGGATTTGCAGCCCAGAATGCCAGTTACATCCTAGGCTGCATCAAAAGATGCATGGCCAGCAGATCGAGAGAGGTGGTTCTGCCACTTTGCTCTGCTCTCTTAAGAACTCGCCTGGAGTACTGTGTCCAGGTCTGGAGCCCTCAACATAGGAAGGACGTGGACCTGATGGATTAGGTCCAGAGGAGCGCCATGAGAATGATGAAGGGGCTGGAACAGCTCTGCTACAAGGACAGGATGAGGGAGCTGGTGTTGTTCAGCTTGGAGAAGATTCCAGGGAGACCTAACAGCTACCTTCCAGTACCTGAATGTGGCCTACAAGAAGGCTGGAAAGGGACTGTTTACAGAGGCTTGTAGTGATAGGACAAAGGGCAATGGCTTTAAATTAGAGAAGATTAGGTTTGACTTTAAGAGGAAGTTCTTTACCATGAGGGTAGTGGAATTCTGGAACAGGTTGCCCAGGGATGCAGTTGAGGCTTGCCCACAGTCTTCTCCACAGGCTGTAGGGGATCCCCTGCTTCAGTGCCTATAGTACCTCCTCTGCTCCTTTGACATTATGGCTACAGGGCTCTATTTCCTGTTTTCTCACTCTTCTCTCACAGCTGCTGCACATTGGTTTTCAGCTTTTCTGTGTGTTAGCACAGAGGTGCTGCCAGTTTCAGTGATAGACTCAGTTTTGGGTAGTGATGAGTCTGATTTGGAACCAAGTGGAATCAGCTCTGCGTAACATGGAGTCATCTGGTGTCTTCTTAACTAAACTACCTTTGCCGCCTTTCTCCCTGGCTACTGAAACCTTGCCATATAAATCGCTATAGCCTTTTGCCAAGTACTTCCACTCTTTCTCCACTCCACACCTTTCCTCTTCCAAGAAGCAGCAATCATGTAGGCGTTTGATAAGTGGTTTAGAATTGGTTGGTTGTTGTTGATGAGGAGAAGTGAATTTATGAAAGGATTTAATCAAGAAAACAAGTTATTTAAAAGCTACTAAGGCCTGTAAATCTTTGATGAGGTAGGCACTTGTTTACTTTTCTATTAAGGATATAATTTTTTGTGATTACCTTCCACTGCTTTCTTCAAGAAATACTAGGGCAAGCACTTGGTTGTTTGTAGAAAATTATCAAATACAAAAATGATCTTCACTCTTCTTCCTCAAGTCCTTGCCTTACTCCTGTCTCACTGCCACAGAAAAAGAGTGCAGAAAGATTCTAATGGTCCAGATAGGATTCATCCTGGGGTGCTTAGGGAGCTAGCACAAGAGCTGGCTAAACCGTTCTCCACCATTTATCACCAGTCCTGGCTAACTGGGGAGCTCCCAGGTGACTGAAGGTTGGCCAGGATGGAGGATGCCTATTCACAAGAAGGGCTGGAAGGAGGATCCAGAAAACTATAGGCTTGTCAGATTGACCTCAGTACCTGGCAAGGTTATGGAATAGGTCATCCTGAGTGCAACCAAGTGGCATGTACAAGAAAACCAGGGAATCAGGCCCAGCCAACATGGGTTTAGGAAAGGAAGGTCCTACCTAACCAGTCCAATTGCATTCTATGACAGGGTGACCTGCCTGGTACATGAGAGGANCTATGACAGGGTGACCTGCCTGGTACATGAGAGGAAGACTGTGGATGTGGTCTAGCTAGACTTCAGCAAAGGAAAAATTGGCAGCTCATGGCTTGGACAGGTGCCCCTTTCAGTGGATTAAAAACTGGCTGGATGATGGGGCACAGAGAGTGGTTCTGAATAGTGCTGCATCCAGTTGTGTTCATTGAACAGTAGTGTCCCCCAAGAATCACTCACTGGGCCCAGTTCTATTCAGCATCTTTATCCATGACCTGCATGAGGAGATAGAGTCTGCCATCAGTAAATTTGCAATGATACCAAGTGAGGAGGGAGAGTTGATCTCCTGGAGGGTAGGAAGATGCTGCAGAGGAACCTGGCCAGGCTGGGTCGATGGTATGAGATTCAACAGGACCAAGTGCAGGGTCCTATGCTTTGGCCGCAATAACCCCATGCATTGCTACAGACTGGTGGATGAGTGTCTGGAGAGCAGCCCAGATGAGAGGGACCTGGGAGCGCTGCTTGAGAGCCAGCTGAACATGAGCCAGCAGTGTGCCCAGGTGGCATGGAAGGCCAGTGGCATCTTGGCCTGTATCAGGAATACTGTGGCCAGCAAGACTAGGGGTGTAATTCTGCCCCTGTACTCAGTACTGGTGAGGCCTCACCTTGAGCAGTTCTGGGCCCCTCATTTCAAGAAGGATATTGAGGTGCTGGAGCAGATCCAGAGGAGGGTGATGAGACTGGTGAGGGGGCTGGAGGAAAGGCTGAGGGAGTTGGATGGTTCAGTCTGGAGAAGAGGAGGCTTAGAGGGAACCTTATCACTCTCTACATCTACCTAAAAGGAAGGTGTAGTCAGGTGGAGGTCAGGCTCTTCTCCCAGGCAAGTTGTGATAGAACAAGAGGGCACGGTCTGAAGCTGCAACAGGGGAGGTTTAGGTTGGATATGAGGAAGCAGTTCCTCATGGAAAGGGCGATTAGGCACTGGAATGGAATGCCTGGGGAGGTGGTGGAGTCACTGTCCCTGGAGGCCTTTAAGAAAAGATCAGATGTGGCACTTGGCATGGTTTAGCTGATGTCATGGTGTTAGGTCATAGGCTGGACTTGATGATCTCAGAGGTCTCTTCCAACCTCTGTGATTCTGTGAAATTCTTGGCAAAACAACCAATGCATAGGGTAGAGCTTCATAGTAAAGACTTTTTTTTGAGTCAAAAATGGGTTTTTTTGCTACTTCAAAGTGAAAAAGATGGGAGAACCTTCTCAAGAGGTGACCGGATACCAGTGTAGATGTATGGATCAGTTCTTAAAAGTGTAGATTGTATTTAAATGGAGAACAGGCAGCTTTACAATGCTGTGGCTGTTCATAAGCCTCTCTAGATTACAGGTGCAATCAAGGCCTTAGGAGCATTGCAGCTTTGCCATTCAGAAAGTTTACATTTCACTTTAAGTCCATTCGTTGTATCTTTCCATGCTTCTCTGTTCTACCTTATTTGTCTTTAACCTTTTATTTACAAATGGAGCAGTAGGGGGAGAGCACAAGAACTTGGCTCTTTTTCAGTTGCGCTAATTGTATAAACTGTTATTTTAAATCCATTAATATCATAAAGCGTGGTTATTTATTCTCTAAGGCTAAAATTACTTACATTGCAGGAAGCACGCAGGAGAAACTGCTGCTGCAAAAAAGATTGCTCCAGGCTTGAGGTTATCTATTAAAAAGATTGTTTCCTTTAATCATTTAAAGTCTAGCATTACTGCTAAAACAAGCTGTATACCATTACTTGAAGAAAAAGGATTGAAATACCCTTCCTTGTACCTCTTGTGATTTGCTAGTTAGCCTACATACACAGGGAAGCAAGAGAACCGTAGAGCTAACCTGCGCAGAAACCCAGAGACAAGTAGAAATTGGCAAGGGACAATTCCCTTGTTTGGGGGAAATCAGAAATTGTGAAAACATTTGTGAGAGACTGCTACAGCTGAATCGAGTGTATCCATTTATAAAGCATTGTCAAATATTTTGCTTTCTAATATAAGAAGTACTAACTTGCATACTTGTTTAAAGTCTGTTTTGGCACATAGACAACGAAAAAAAAGATCTAATGGCTCTTTGGTAAAAATCACAATTAGCTTGTAATGGAGATTTTATTTTTCTCTGTGTACCCAGAGACGGTTTTGTGAATTTTGTCTGACATTATGTGTTACTCACATGAAAGGCTTATTAATAGTTGTCAGCCTTTTTCTTCAAGAGCTGTGGATTAGCGCTTTGCTGTATTTCATGGGTCAGACATAAGGAAAAGAATTGCTGCCTTCCATTACGTACCTATCTGGTTAAATGGGTCTTGGTTTGAACCACAACAAAGTATGTGGGGTTAAAATAATCTTTATTAATTTCTGATTAACCACATGCACATACTTTTACTTTTCTCCCAGTTTCAGCATGTTATTGTCCAAGCCTCCTGATAAAGCTCGGGAAAAATAGTGCAGTTTTGTAAGCATCCTGAATGCCTGAAGACATTTTTTAACCCATTGATCTCCATCTAGGAATTACTAACTGTACAGATTGGACATGAAGATATATTACCTTAATTTCATATATTTGTTGACCTAATTCAGTACAACTGAGATATCAAGGAAATAAATGAACTTCAGTTTCATTTCCAGTCTATCTTCACAACTTCAGGGTTTTGGTACTTGAATGTGCATGTGTACGTGGAACTTTGAAATCTGAGAAGAATACACCCCTAAGATATTTTATAATTTAATAGTTTCATATTTGTCATGTTTTAAGATGTTTTTAAGTGAGGACGCAGGTGGTTCCTTCTGGTATTGCTACTTCAGTGTCATCATTCTGTGATTTGAGATGCAAATGTTATACTATTAGCCATTTTGTGGGTGGTGTGTGGTTTTCTTAGGGTTTGGGTTTGTTTGGATTTAGGGTTTTTAAAAATTATTTTTAGTGTGGGATTTTTTTTTTCTTCTTTTCCCCTTCTTACTTTTGAACACTAGACTGGTGACTGATTTTAGTGTTTATACACACATGTGTAAATATGTGTTGAAACAAAAGCAAACAGTTGAAGATGGTAATATTACCTTTATTTCCATATAGACAGGCACTAAGAAAATATGTTCAGTTCAAGTTGCTATGCTGCAGTGATGTAAAGATAGCAAAACTGATATTTTGGAAAGATCCTTAGTGTTAGAAAAGGGAGCTTATGAGCTTAGCTTAGTTAACCTGTTGAGATGTATAGTGTCTGAACTACTTCAAACATCTTAAAATTCTTGTAGTTCTTTATCATCTACTATCATGAATAGTTTGATCAGAAAATAGATACACTGATTTAAATACAAAAGTATACCTCCAAGCAAATTCTTGTAGGCATATATGTAAGGGTTGGCAGTAGCTTTAATGTACTTTGGGAACAAATAGTCAGTAATGGTTGCCCTTTTGCTGTGTGAGTGTGGAGCTACTTCGTTTTCATGCTGTTTGGGAGCGTAAGGTCAAATGAGAAATCCAAAATATTTTATGAAGAGGAGTGTAGGCACAGCAGTACATTTCCTGTTTACATAGTCAGATCTTTGTATGCTGGGAGATTTCCTGGTACACTCATACAGGCTTTTTGAGTTTGCACTTGAAACTGTAACTTTTACTGCTTGGCTCATTGAAGATGCTATCATCTATACCCTAGCCAGTATGAAACAACTAATTTTCAGTGGAAAAGGTACAGAGTTGATGTTAGTCTAAGGCTTACCACTGGATTGCAGGACTGAAGATGAAAATGTTGAGGTCATGTTTAAGTTGTTTGCTTAGCATTTCTTTGACCAGATTTTACTGGGAAGTGAAAAACTACAAGTGGTCTAACAGATACTTTTTCTCCATTCCCCCCCTGCCCTGCCATAGTCTAAGACAAGTTGGTCTCTGGTCTTAAGTAAATGTAACCCACAGATTCACAGAATCCACTCACTTTCTTTGGTTCCATGCATACTGGAGAACTTCTGCATTTTGTATTCTTGTACAGTATTGATAGCCGTGCATAACGCTACTTTTTAAAATACTGCAAGTTAAAAATGTGATTATTCTTACTTTATGTTGTCATGGCATGGAAATGATGTAATTGTTTTGTCAATACAATTATTTTACTCTTGTTTCTTAATGCAGCATATCCCAAATATCTCTGGGAGTGGTAATCATCTTAAATTTACAAAAATAACATTGCAAATCACATCTTTATTCCACTATCTTAGTGACAGTTACCAAATCATTTGTCAGTGAAACATGCATTATGCTGACTCTCACAGTGTCTGTTGTCATTGGCACTCCAGAGCCCTTGATTTGTCTCCTGTGAGAAGCTACATTTCTCAATGCTCCATGAGACCGTAGGACAATTTTACAATAGAAGCTCACTTTATTGTCTACTTTTGTCACCTATCTTGAGGAGTCATTAGTAAGCCCTGACTCGTGTGTTGCTGGCTTAAGCATCAATCTTGTAGTATTTTCTTGAATACTTAATGTACGCAAAGGAATTTCATGATACTTTAACAATCACTTCTCTTGTCCTTTTGTAAATTAAAATGGCATTTAAACAATGATATGTTCCTACAAATGGAATAAAATGGGAGACAAAGCAGTGTTACTTTTACAGGTGAACACTGATGAGTGGATTGAGGGGTGATGTTTCAGTGGTGTGATGTTGATTTTTTTCATTCAAGTTGTTAGTTGAATATTTTAAATATATGAAATGATTAACGTTATCTTCTTCCTTTTTTGTTTTCTTTTTTTGTAGGGTATGCCAGAGGGGCTGAGTGGAGGGAATAGGGACAGGGACTATATCAAGTTCTGTAACAGTGAGAGTTTCTGCCTATCAAATCTCACATTTGCATTCTTGACAGATAGAAAAATTAGACCTGTTGAATGTAAAATTCTTGCTTTTTTTCTTCTCTTAGTTGTCTTACAGTGAAATAAAACCTATGGTTTGGGAGATTTATCTGCTTTAACTTTGGTCTTTGTCTGGTTTGGTAGTAATTTTGTTTTCCTTGTCTCTTACTTCATTATATGTATATATTGAGTAATCCAAGTGGCAATTAAGTATTGCAGGGAATTTAATTTACATCTTAGTTTCTATATATGGCTTCAGTTCTAAAAAAAGAAACATTGTTATCTATACATGTATTAAATAGTTTACTTTTTTAAAAATTTTTTAAAAATTTGAATACTTCTGAAAAAGGCATCTTTTAGAGTATTTGCACCTCTGTGAGATAGGAGGAGGGATATATGGTGTTTTTACTATTTGAGAGATCCAGAGCTCCTATCTGGAATTTAGTTCCTCCAAAAGCTAGTTTCTGCTTCTAAAAGGATGTCAAGTATATGGAAAATGGGATTGTATGGTGGCTTTTTTTTTGTGTGTGTGTGTGTCTGTGTGTTTCGGCTTTTGTTTGAGCTTTTTGGTTGGTTGGTTTTGTGGCCTTTTTGGTTTGGTTTTAGTTTGTTTGGGTTTTTTGTATTTAAAAAACAAACAAAACCTCTGAAGGTGATAAGACACAACAGCTTTTCCACTTCTGTACAACCTGATGGAACAAAATAATACAGTCAGTAATTAAGTAGTATTATTATTACTGGCTTACAAGTTTCAGATTTTGTGAGGCTACTTTAGAGATGTGTCAGCATCTCTGAAGTCTCAACAGAGCCCTGCACTGTGCCTTCAGACCTGCACAACAAAACTGATCAGTTGGTGACCTGTGTAAAAGTACTTAGGTTCTAAAACAATGGAGAATCTCAAATATCAGTAGCCTTCTGCTTAAGTTTCCTCAGGTGTCTTCAAATAACCCCCTTTCAGAAATGTCTTAAAAGTGGGTTTGAATCTAGTTGCTGGTGTTAGGCTCTGTGACAGCAAATAAGGATTTTAATTATTTAAGCATGCACTGTAGGACAAAAGTTCTTCCTTTGTTGTGTGTGTACTGCATGGCTATTTTCTCTGATGATGGCAATTTTTTTTCTATGAGAAATATTAACTGTTGCCTATATGCATTGTCTAACCTGTTCATATGGGTTTGAATTTATTTTTTCTTTTTTTCTTTCCTCTTTGCAGGTTTTGCTCCCCAGCCACTCTATAAAGTTCTACTCTCGTTATCTTTGGCTTTTAAATAATCAAATCTGTCCCTTTGGTTGTCCTTTATCAGCCTTCTTTGTGCTTTCTAAATAGTAGTTATGCCCCTTCTGAGATGGATTGCAAGAAACTTTGTGGAATATTCAAAGTGTGAATTCATCAGTAGTGATGTTTTCTGCTTTGTGCTTTTTTGCTCTAATAAGGCTTGATGTTTTTGACTGTTGCTGATAAAGCTGACATCATGAAAGAACAGTTTACAGTGATTCCAAGGTCTTTCTAGAGTATTAGCTCTGCTATGTGGACAGGCTGAGAGTTGGGGCTCTTCAGTCTGGAGAAAAGCAGGCTTCCAGGAGATCTTATAGTAGCCTTCCAGTATTGCTCCCTGGTCAGCTCGAGCCCACGATTTATGTTGCAAT
>VWYK01125659.1:0-15379 GCA_013399775.1 Semnornis frantzii | reverse complement strand
ATTCTGTGATTCTATGAAAAGAGCAGCCATCATTCTTTTTAACCAGAATAGCTAAACATAAATAGCCTTTCCACTTTGCCTGACACAAGGACAATGAATTGCACCTTATTCCCTGTCAGTCTGCTTTAAAGGAAAGATGAAGTACTAAATAGACACAACCACTCACCATCAAATAAATGGAATTCAAGGGTTGACTAGAAATGACTACATAAACTTCTCCCTAAGTATATATGTGTCATAGGTTTTTGTGTGAGAGCTTGACAGACTGAGATTATCTTACTTTACTCTCTTTCTAGGGGACAAAGGGCACTAAAATAAATAAGGCTCTTGATGAACCGGAGGTGAATACAGAAAGGTTGTATTTAAAAATGTGCAGGAAAAGATAGGGCATACATGAATCCTTAACACCTAATACAGGATACATGAGAATTCCCCCAAAACCTTCCCACCAAGCAAACCACACAAAAAAACCCCAAAACATCAAAACCCCAGTGCTCATTTTCTCCCATCCCCCTTTGTCTCCCATTAGGCCCCTAAGAGGCTGAAATTCCCTGCAGCAGCCCAAGGTCTTGAAGGCCACAGCCTACCACAGGGTCCTCCTGTATAGTTACCAAGATAGTTTGATACAGGATCCCTCTGGAGAGTTGGAGAGTCAGGAAGAAAAGAGAATCGACCTTGCTGCTTACTTTTAGAGTGTTTGCAAGATTATGGGATTGAATAGCAAAATTACGATATCCAGGGTGACCAATTCATCCCCTGGGACAGATCTTGGTCTTTGTAGTTTTTTTTTAAGGGAGTCTGGGATAACCTGTAACCCCTCAAACCACCACAGTAAGAGACTGATGTAGCAGACTCATTTTACTCCCTTTAATGACAGGGACATGATGAAAATTATAGCTGGGAGCATCAACAGCTTTGGAAATATAGCTAATCCTCAAGAAATATTTCTCAAATGTTCGCATCTCACCAACCTTTTGGATCTAGCCATCAGGTGTAACTTGTTCTGTCTTTGGAAGTGCTGAGATTGCATTTTGAAAGAGTGGATTTCTGGGAGGCTACAGTTTGCTGCTGGAGTTGTCTGCCTGTGTGACTGCTGCAGTGGAGAACGCAGCTAATGGGGCTGGGCAGGAAGGCTGCTGCCGCGTCGTGCAAGGAATGCTGCAAATGTCTGTTCTTGCCCAAAGGGAAAGAGGGAAAACCAAAAATCGTCAGTTTGCTCTGTAACAAGCATGTCTTGGGATGTATCTGGTCCTGCTTGCTGGGGGCTGCTTCCTGGGGCAGGTGCTTGCTGTGCTCCACTGCTCAATTTCACTGATTTAGCCCCCTGCACCCTGGCTTCACCTCCAGTCTGTAGCAAATCTCCGCTGATTGCCCAGTACCTGCCTCATTTTTAGTTTGATTGATAGCGCAGTGCCAGGTTTCTTCTAGTTTTAATGTGCTTTCAGACACAGCCCTGTTTTTTGTTTGGATAAATATGACATTATTCTACAAGTCTACCTTTTGAGAAACTATTTCAAGCCGTGGGAAGAGGAGCTGGCAGTTACACAACACTTACTTTTCTTTGGAGGAGGCATTTTTTTCCATAACAGAATGAATATGTAGCAGTAATTGCTCTCCATTCCAGTCCTGTGCAGCTGGCTAAATAATACTTCTGTAGCGCACAGAAAGTGACTTCAGCATAGCATTTCAGGTACTGTTTTGCCTTCGTGTTTTGCCAGCAAAAGCTGCTACCACAGAATCACAGGAACATCCAGGTTGGAAAAGACCCTCAGGATCACCAAGTCCAACCTATAACCTTTAACCCTACTCTACAAGATTCACCTGAAACCATATCCCTAAGCACCACCTTCAAACAACCCCTAAACACAGCCAGGGTTGGTAACTCCACCACCTCCCCGGGCAGCTCATTCCAGTGCCTGAGCACTCTCTGCATGAAAAACTTCTTCCTAATGTGCAATCTAAACCTACTCAGTCTCAGCTTAAGGCCGTTCCCCCTTGTTCTGTCTCCAGTTACCTGTGAGAAGAGCCCAGCAGCAGCCTCTACACAATCTCCCTCCAGGTAGTTGTAGATAGCAATGAGGTCTCCCCTCAGCCTCCTTTTTTCCAATAGAAGTTGAAAGACTAATAGATTGAATTCAAGTTCTGCAGGGCTGTTCTGAATTCTACCCTGTACTAGACTGAAGAAACAACATCACAACATCAGCACAATAGATCCAGGAGCTACAAAGAGTCTGAAACTTTTGTAATCCAGATTCAATAATGCCCATTAAAAAGTCGTGCTTCCTGTCCTGCCCTCATTTATTCCCATATCTAACCAAGTGTTTTCACTTTGTTGTCCCCTTTTGTTAAATTTGAGCAGCCATAGCTCTGCAGCTCAGCTTGGAGGGTGTGCCCTTGGATTTCAGGCAAGGTCATTAGTGACACACTTTTCCACTAGAATTAAGTGAGGCTTTTGGAATATTATCCTTCACCTCAAGGTCAGACACTGAGATGTGGTGTTTGGCATTTTTCAAGTCTCATCTTTCCCAAAATCTCCAGTAGCAGAGCCTTTACAGCAGCTGTCCTTGAAGAGCTTGATTGGAAGAAGGTTAGTTAAAAAAGCCAGAGAAAAGAAAGGAGCTTTACACTAGTTTCTCTGGCAGACCAACAATCTACTGCTCAGCTGTACCTTGCCCTGAAACTGCTGCTTGGACACCTTCAATACATCCTGTACTGTTGTTTGCAAAATAGAGACTTCAAATTATATTGCCATGGTTCCATATACCAAAGGTCATGAAGCACATAGCAGTTAGCCCAGCCTGTAGAAATATTTTTCTCCAGATGATATTCTGCCTTTTCAGAGTGAAATCTTGGCATGAGAGAAGTACTGCATATGTTGTAGAGGCCAAATTGCCACTTTGGTCAAAAGGACATTTACCTTTGCCCTCCTTACTGACTGGAAACAAAGTTGAAAATGAGATTTCAAAGCTCTGTATTTATGGCTCATGTTGACTTACCTTGCTGTTATCAGTGAAATTGACAGCAGATGCCTTATGAAAAGATATTGGGAGATATTTGGGGGGAAAAAAAAGCAATAATGAACCTCTAGGACCTCGTGCTAAACAGGGAACTCCAGCATTTGGTCTTGATCAATCCTACTGTTGAGCAATGTTGGAGAGAACTGTGAAAAATATTCCTGTTTGGTCATTATTGCTTTTAGATTGCACCTTATGTGGGAGAAGGAGCACACTGGAGGAAGAAGAGGCAGAGGGTTTTTTTGTTTGTCTTTGGGAGGGTGGCTTCAATGTCAAAATTTAGAAAGATGAACTACTTTTGACAAGTCTTTAGGCCTTGAAGACTTTACTCCGTGGCTGGGTTTCTTCTCCCTTCTATTTATTCCCTTTTACCATGGCTGGGTCACCTGCAGGAAGAGTGAACAACTGTGTGTGTCTTTCTCATGCAGAGAAAAGAAGCCCCTAGAAGATGGCATAAAGGAACACATTGGGATTCATCTCAGATAGTCAAACTCCACATTCCCAAAATCTTAGCTGGACTTCTGGGAGAAGGATGGTTGCCAGTCCTGGGATGTAAAACCAGAGTTTTCTGCACTTGGCTTACTTCCCTTTTCTGAGAACTATGATGTATTGGAGGCAATATTCTGGACAGCAAGTTACCTCCAGATGCTATGGTGTAATCTAATCTGAGGGGCTTTTTTTCTTTCTCTCTTTCTTTTTTTTAACTTGCTGTTCAGCTCTGTGTTTGTGAAGGGTTGTGTGTCTGTGTATCATTACCTGAGTTAGCTCTGCTTGTTTTGTCCTTGTGTTCTTGAACTGCCTTATCTCTGGACACTGTTTTCACAAACTCTTAACTCTTTTTCTTTCGCATCTCCTTCCTGGATTTGCTGCTTCCTTCAGCCTCACCTCAAGGTCAGTATTCACTTTTAATAAGGGTGTTTACAAGAGTCTTGTCTATTGAGATCTTATGCAAGGCTGCACATCAGATTACATGATCTACAAAAGGAAAATCAGACTTTTTGAGTGTGTGTAGGAGGATAGGTTGAACAGAGTGCACACTTTGAGGGAACTTGTACTTGAAGGAAATAATTCATGTCAAACCACCGTAAATCAATTGTTGTAGTGCACTGGAAAGGAGGAGGAAGACTTACCAATGAAGCCCTTCAAGTGAAAAAAGTCACAGGAACAGGAAGTTGAAGCAAGACAATTTAAATATTATTGGGTTTATCTGTACTTTAAGAAGAAAAAAGATTGAACATCAGTCACATTCCCTGCTGCATGCTGTAGAATGCAAAACTAATTCCTTTAGGATACCATCATTTATACTTTAACTGTCGGATTCTTATCATAGCTTCTGTGTCTGGAACCTTGCAGTGATGTTGCAGAACTAATTTTGGTTCAGTTTGAGTGTGTTGTCCTGTCAGAAAGAACCAAGGGCTGAGGATTAAAACTAAGTATATTAGCAAGAGGATAAATTTGTTGCAGGCACAATGTGGTAAACTACAGAAAAAAACCTACCAAGAGGCAACATGTTTTGAAGTCTCAGACATGGCTCTGTTTTTAAAAATTAGTTTTCCATTTTAAAAGCAGTTGTTAAATATAAATATGGCCCATATAGTATATTATTCAGTGGCCCCCAGTTCAGAGCCTTTGAAAGGCTGTGGAATCATTTTGGATTCCAGTCTGCTGCTAGTCATTTGGTAAGAAGCATCCATGACTCCTGACAGAGGAATGGTTGTAATTGTTTCGAGCAGTGTCTTTGCCCAGAAAGCCACTGCTCAGTGACTAAAGTTCTGAGTTGGTGACCAACATCCGGTTTTTCTGCTCCTGATTAAGGCTGTGACAAATGTGGTGGTGAGTGGAATCCCACGATACTGCAGTGCTGCTGCTGCCTTTAAACCATTGGTGTTCTGACCTTAGTTTGGCACAGATGTTGCACTTGTGGCCTTGGCTGAGTATTTTCCTTCCTCCCACAGACTGGAAAAAGATTGAAAGTTATTCGTGTTGTTGTCCATCAATACCTTCCATATTCAGTGTGTCATACTGGCATACTTGTAGCTGTCGGAGAGAGGAGTGCTGTCCTTGGGTAACCCTCTTTCTTCACATCCTGAAGCACCAAACTGCCAGGAAGCTTTTCTGCCTTGTGAGAACTCTATCTGAAATACACACCATGTCTTTTCTTGCTTGAACAGGACTTCTACTGGGTAGTCTGTGCTTGCTGATTGCCACAGTCAGTGGAGTTTGATGTTCTTTGTCTTGGTGACAAAGTCCTAAATGTTATGGAATCCATCTGCCAAAGATGTCTCTGCTTCTGTGGCTGTAGGTTCTGATCAATGCTTGTACCTATGCTGGAACTGGTGATGAACAACAGGGGGAATGATGTTTGGGTTGTATTTATTTTTTTTTTTCTGAGGCCTGGCATGATTTCTTTGTCCCCAAACAATACAACCAGAGCTTCTAGTTCTGTCTAGAGCATATTTAGAGCATATTGTAAAATTTGGCTGGAGAAGATGTGACTGTGGTTTGAGGTGACCAAGTTTTAGGAACTTTGAAGAGTGTTTTGATACGAGATTGTTAGGAGGAAGTTCTTTCCAGTGAGGGTGGTGAGACACTGGCACAGGTTGCACAGGGAGGTTGTGGCTACTCCCTCCCTGGAGGGGTTCAAGACCAGGTTGGACAAGGTCTTGAGTAACCTGTTCTAGTGGGAGGTATCCCCTGCAATCAGGGGATTGGAACTGGCGGAGCTTTGAGGTCCCTTCTAACCTAAACCATTCTGTGATTCTATAAAATTCCTACTGTCTAGAAAAGCAATGACAAGATTTTCATAAGGACAAGCAGGAAAATTACAGACATTGCAGTACCACATTTTTCCTTTCCTGTGTATTTCAGTGTTTACCTAATTCCCATTAACTGCAACCCCTAAAGAAAGAGCTGTTCTGTGAAACTACATTCTACACTGGAAGCTCCGATGGGAGTGATCACTTCATCTCACTATTAGTGGTGTAAAGCAATGGGGCTTTTTCAGACAGCAAAGCAAATGTGTCTGGAAAAGAGCTGATAAGTGAAAACATGTGCTAGGTAAGACTGTCTTCTAGCAACAGGAAGAAATACTGTGAATTATACCTGTACTCAACAAGAACAGCTCTGTTTGCGGTAATCAGGGCAATCCCCCTGGATTTTACAATCTACCAAACTTTTGGCATCTCTCTCTTATTGATAAACACAGGGAACAAGAACAGAATAGTGTCACCCGCATCACTATTGCTTGCTATGACATGTACCTGCTGCTCAGAAGTCTAAAGGCCTGGAGAGAGTGTCACACTGATTTGTAGTCCGAAAAGTAGCATGGTGAGGCTTGAAGATTAAAGCAGTTTTCTGTCAGGAGTCTTTGATAAACATCTCTATTGATAGTGGCTTTATGTAAAGGAGTATCCAATGCTGAGTTCCAGAGTAATAACGATCATTATCTTCTACTCTGCCCTAGTGAGGCCACATCTGGGGCACTTTTTTCCTTCCAGCAGACACTTTTTCAGTATTTGACATGTCAGCACATTTTAAAGGGCTGTCTCACCATTACTCAACCCAAGGTGTCTTTACTTTTAGCCTTGTTTGTTTGCTCTCTGTCCTATTGTCTTTTTTTTTTTCTTTGATCATCATTTACTTTTAGACCATCCTGTATGAAACAACACAGGAGAGAAGATTATATTGTCCTAAAATGGCCACTGACTTGGAATGTGAAAACAAATGTTCTTTTTCTGGTGCAGCTGGATCACACCTCTGCATGAAATGCAGTGTTGAATGTCATCGATGCTTAAAGGAAATGTTTCCTAGTCTTATCACCTGAACAAAGGGACTGTCACGATCAGGTTCAATGCATTAAGTTTTCCTAAAAGAAATATAAAATAATATTCAAAACACTCATGGATGTACTTGCTGTGAAATGGTAGAAATCCCTCCTGAACTGCTCAAGACAGTAGCCTTGTCCATGGAAGTTACCAAGACTGCTACAGAAACCTCAGATAAGGAGAGACTCCTGCGTGTTGCTTGCAACACTCACTGAGTTCCCCAGAAACCTGAGCTTGCAGTGTTCCTTACTAGCTCTGTCCTGGAGTCCTACAGCTGACAGTTTGAGAAGACAGCTGCATCAGAGGAGGTCCTAAGCCATCTGCAGTGTTTATGTGGGCTGTTCAGCCCTGGATGAGGTATATTTATTACAAATAAGGCTACTGTCCCCTGTTTTTGAGGCAGTCAAAAATCTGTAACAAATGGTCTCAGTAGGCAGCCTTCATATTATCCTGATGTGAACTGTCAAAGCCAGAGCCGCAGGATGTTATTTTGTAAGAGGAGATACCTCTTAATAAACCTGTTGGCTAAGCATCCAAAAGAGACGTGCCAAGCATGCTACTGTGAGAGGCATTGTGGGCAGCATTCCTTACCAGAAACTGCCCTCATGCACTGGATACCAAAATAGAACTATATTACTTCCCATCTCAGATGCTCATGGTGATGAAGATACTGTAGCAATGATGACATTGTTCTTCCCCTTGCATCCTTCTCCCAGCGTAGTCTGATTCAGAGAATCTATTTGAAACATTCTGCTTGAGAACAATTTTGTTTCTAAGAAATTCTATATGATCTTTTTTCAGGCAACATAGATCATTAGGCTTTTGGTTCTGAAGTGGACTGGTTTACTTCTTTTTTTCAGAATGGCCCTGCTACTATCACTGTCCTCACATCCTGGTCTTAGAGATAGGCTCTGAATGTTCCCATGCCTGTTTTTCTTTTATGTCACAGCCTTTGCCACCAAGTTGGTGTATTCACTGTGCCTTCTTTTTTGTCCTTGGCAACCGCTCTATGTAATACTTTTTGCTGAAGACTGGATTTTCAGTAGCTGTCAGCTGGAGAACATAAGATAGGTGTTTAACATACTTTATTTCACAGTGATAGGATAGTATTCAACTCTTATCCCACATTTCCACATGTTTTTGGAGAAGGACTTTTCTCTCTGGAGAGCTTCCTCAGTTGCTTGCTGGAAGACAAAGCTAAGCTTATTTCTTATCATAGAATTATAGAATGGTAAGGTTGGAAGTGACCTCAAAGCTCAGCCAGTTCCAACCCCCTGTCATAGGCAGGGACACCTCCCACTAGCACAGGTCACTCAAGGCCTCGTCCAACCTGGCCTTGAACACCTCCAGGGAGGGAGCAACCACAACCTCCCTGGGCAACCTGTGCCAGTGTCTCACTACCCTCACTGCAAAGAACTTCTTCCTAACATCCAGTCTAAATCTCCCTTCTGCCAGTTTAAACCCATTGCCCCTTGTCCTGTCATTGCAAGACCTTGTAAATAGTCCCTCTCCAGCCTTCCTGTAGGCCCCTTTCAGATACTGGAAGGCTACTATAAGGTCTCCTGGAAACCTTCTCTTCTCCAGACTGCAGAGCCCCAACTCTTGTAGCCTGTCCTCATAGCAGAGTTGGTTTTTCAATGCTTCTCTTTTAAAATTGTGTTCTCTTTACATTATATTTCATTTTTGGTTTTTGTTTCAATGACTAATTTTTACAGTAAATTTTTCTTTCTATTTTTGTTCGTATCAGGCCTTATTCTAAAAGGAATGAAAAGCTATCATGCCTGCATGAGAGAAAACAACTCCTGTATTGTGATTTGTTTGCTGGCTGGTGGGGCTGGAGTTAAAAGAGACAGCTGTGATCTTAGATCACAGAAATACCCTCTGAAACCTCAATAAAATGACATTCATAAGGAAGATTTTATTGCTGTTTAGAAAATACTTTTTTCAGCCAAACGGTGCAGGTCTCTGGAGCAGAGAGTGACTGGCTGTGTGTGATCTCTTTGCAGGGCTGCTGGCCTGCATACTGCAGTTAAAGGTAGAAAGAACAGCACCTTTGGGACTTCTTCCCACACTGTTAGGGCCAAATTCAACTAACCCAGCATGTTGCAGGGAGAAGAAATCCACATTGAGGCCTAATCAACCATTTAATAAATGTCATTTTTGGCTTCACATCTGTTTGTTCAGTTAACAAAGGCAGGAGAGAAAAAATACAACAGAACAAACTTGTTTGTTGAACTACTGAATGCTTTGATTAAGGTCCTTAAAGCACTAGGATTTGTCTAAACAAAGGGACACTCATGTCACTATCTTACAGATATATTGCAAAAGTCACCTTGAGTTTGTACTCCTAATGCTCTTTACTTTCAGGTTTGAAGATTAAAAGAATTCAATTGCTGTCAACTTTCAAAAACAGTTCTGGGACTTGCCACATATTTAACTCAGTCTCTGCAGGCTGACTTCTAATTTTACATTTGTTATGAAATGATCACTTGGTTCCTATATCACAGGATGTTAGGGGTTGGAAGGGACCTCTGGACTGGATCTTCCAGTCCAACTCCCTGCCATAGCAGGACCAGAGAATCTAGCACAGGTTGCACAGGAACACATCCGGACAGGGCTGGAAAGGCTTCAGAGAAGGAGACTCCTCAGCCAATCTGGGCAACCTGTGCCAGTGTTCTGGGACCCTTAACAATCAAGAAGTTCTTCCTCATGTTGAGCTGGAAATTCCTGTGCTGTAGTTTACATGATGAGAATTTAAATATTTTGGAAGGTACATACTAGTGTTTGTTTTGGCTTGGTTTGGTTTTATCTGGGGCAAACAGTTGTAGTGGATTCTACCTACAAAATTGGAATTACAGAGTAGTGAGAAGATGGAGTGCTAGAGATGTTTGCCTGAAGTTTTTAGTGTCTTTAGTATGTTGTATCTGTCCCTGTTTGTGATTTGATTAGTTTGACAAGGACTTCTTGCATTAAACCCAAGACACTTCTGTTAATCTCTGCTGCTGGTCCCTCAGCTCTAGCCACTTGGTTAAGGCACTTTTTTGCTCCCAGATTTTATTTTTGATACTAAAACAACACTTAACCATTGTTTGTGTGCAAGTGAGCTGCTGTCTCATGACTGGGAAGTAGCCTAGATTGTTCTGCTTTTATTGGATCAAGGGATTGAAGGAAAAAAATAAATCTATTTACTTTGAAATAGGTTAGTTATACTGCTTCCAGCATGCATTTGAGACACGCTTCTTATTCTTGACTTTCTCTTTCTATGAATGTATTTTGTATCTTTCTCTAAATTTGCTGACTCTTGATGCTACATCTCTTCATCTGAGTTTGACAGCTGATATTTTACTTCAGAGAAGCTTGGACCTTAGTTTGAAGGCCTTTAGTTACTTGTAAAGAAATGATACTTGAAGGTAGTATGTTAGGCAGATATCTGTAGTGCAGCATTTTCTGGTTAGGACTTGACAATATCCTCTTGTAAATCATTGCCACGTAGTGTTTAGAGCTTGTGCCACCTCACTACTCAAAACAGGTTCTCTATAAAGGTTACACAGAATCACAGAATGTCAGGGGCTGGAAGGGACCTCGAAAGCTCATCCAGTCCAACCTCTCTGCCAGAGCAGGATCACCTACAGCAGATCACACAAGAACACATCCAGGCAGATCTTGAATATCTCCAGAGAGGACTCCACAACCCACCCTGGGCAACCTGTTCCAGTGTTCTGTCACCCTCACAGGGAAAAAGTTCCTCCTCATGTTTAAATGAAACTTCCTATGCCTCAGCTTCCACCCATTGCCCTTTGTCCTGTCATTGGGCGTCACCCAGCAGAGCCTGGCTCCAGCCTCCTGGCACTCACCCTGCACATATTGATAACTATTGCTGAGGTCACCTCTCAGTCTCCTCTTCTCCAAGCAGCACAACCCCAGCTCCCTCAGGCTCTTCTCGTAACAGAGCTGTTCCATTCCCTTCATCATCTTTGTGGCTCTGTGCTGGACTCTCTCAGGCAGTTCTATGTCCCTCTTGAGCTGGAGTGCCCAGAACTGGACCCAGCACCACAGATGTGGCCTCACCAGGGCAGTGTAGAGGGGCAGGAGAACCTCTCTCAGCCTACTAACCACTTCTCTTCTAATACACCCCAGAATGGCATTGCCCCTCCTGGCCACAAAAGCACATTGCTGGCTCATGGTCAACCCAACTCAGATTCTGAGCTGCTAACTGCTCAGGTGATGGGATTCTTTCTGAGGTGTTTCTAACTGATAGGAGCATTTTGGTCACATTTTTAACTATACTGAGTTTTAGGTTCCTGTGCCATGTGCTCCCTTTTCCCATATCTTCCCATCATCTGTCTCTGGAAGGAAGTTTTGTGTTGTTTTAGCTAGAGCGAGAGATGTGCTGGCTGATGTGCAGGCTGCAGCAGGGAGCGTGCATGTGGTTCTCATCCAGACAATTCCTAACACTGAGGAAAGCCAATGGCTACTGTGGACTTGAGATCTGCTTCTAGAGTTTGACTTCTATCCCTCTTGATTCAGGCACTGTTAGGCAACTGCTCCTGAAATTTGAGGCAAGCTGATTTCCTGTAACCTTTCTCATCTTCATCCCTTTCCCCTTCCAGTGCTGACCTGAGCACACACTTTGTTTTTAAAAATCAAAGTTTCCTAGCTTCAGGAAATGTGGTCCACCCTCCCCATCTCTTAAAGCCACTGTGGGACTTCTTGACTCACATACAGCAGGGCAGTGAAATTTTCAGAGTCTGTTAATATTTTCATTGGCATGTGTTACCTTGTCATATAAATGGCACCAAACAGTGAGGCGCAGTGTAACAAAGTCATGAGAGGTTGTGGGAGCAGAGACTCACAAGCAGAAGAGGTAACCGAGTCCTGGAGTTTGCCAGGCTTGCAGCTGAGCAAGGGCAACTCTTTCAAAGCATGTTGGTTGGTGTTTTAGCTTGGATGCAATGTACAATGGAGGCAGTAATATTAAACCAAGTTGTTTGAAAAACATAATGGAATTGCTGTTTCTTTTGCTTAATAGTCTAATTTTTTGACCTTCACTTAGTGTAGAAGAATAGTAATGAGCTAGTTAAGAAGCTGAGATTGCTAGGTACAGCCTAACAAAGCAAAGGAAGAGGCCCAGAAAATGCCAATTGTTCTAAAAGAATTAATCCACACGTACTAATAACTTCCATTTGGATCTTACGTAACACCCTGATCCTAATTTTTCAATGCATAAGATAGGGAACTTTGTTCAGCCTTTGGCAACATTCCTTTGACTGTCAAACACCCAGTTGTGGTGGTGGGACTGTCTGATGTGGTTAGTCCTGTTTCCTTCATCACTTACTTAGCTTCCTTTCCTCACTTTTTCTTGAGGTTAAGCAATCAGGCTTTCCAAACACTGCCATTATTCTCTTTGGTTTCGTGATCAACCACTGGTAATGTGCAGTGCATTCTGAGTAACTAAAAATCCAAAACAAAACCTTTCAGAACAAGTTTTTCTTACTTTCAAATCAAAGTAGCATTTCTGGGAAGAGTTTCTCTTTGGCTTCTTTCTGTTATTCTTCCCAGAATGTAAATACTTTGCTTTGTGTACCGAAACTACAACAAAACCCCCCAAACCCAGTAACTCAGCTATGTCACTGTTTATGATATTTTAAATTGGTAAGTTAAGGTTAAGGATATGGCCAGCTAAAATATGTGGTGAGACAGAGCTTAAAGACAGAAAAGTGCTGAAGGAAACAGTGTAGTGATGTAGTAAGTTGGACACAGTTTTCAATTAGGCCAGCTGAGATCACTAGCATCCTATTCTGTTGGTCTTGTTGGAGGTTATAGCAAGAAAAAGATCCTCTTTTTTTCCTTCATGCATGTAATGATTAATTAATAGGACTACTAGTAAGATCTGTACAACTTACTTGATTGTTTCCTGCCTTCCAGTGTCTCATGGAATTTTCTCCCATCATAGTGTGTTTCACTGTAGCACTATGGACTTTCAGATGGCTACTCCATTTGATTCCACAAGAGAAGGAGTGTTGTCCAGAGAAGGGGAAGGAGGCTGGAGAAGGGCCTGGAGCACCTGGGCCATGAGGAGGGGCTGAGGGAGCTGAGAGTGTTCAGGCTGCAGAAGAGGTGGCTGAGGGCAGACCTCATTGCTCTCTACAACTCCCTGAAGGGAGGTTGGAGTGAAGAGGGCACAGCTTCTGCTCCTTGGTGGCAAGGGACAGGAGCAGAGGAAGTGGTTCCAAGCTGCAGCAGGGCAGGTTCAGGCTGGATGCTAGGAAATATTTCTTCCCAGAGAGGGTTCTCAGACCTTGGAATGTTCTGCCCAGGGCAGTGCTGGAGTCCCCATCCCTGGAGGTGTTGAAGCAGCTTGTGGAGCTGGCACTTAGGGACATGGTTTAATGTTGACCCTTGAGCGTTGAGTCGAGAGTTGGACTGGATGAGCTCAGAGGTCTCTTCCAAGCGAATGTTTGCTGTGATTCTGCAGTGTTCTGGAGCCAGTACCAGGTGCTTTGAGACCTTACGCAATGCTGTCAGCTTCCTCGAGGGGGCAGCAGAGGCGGCGCTGACTATCGGCTCCCTACTTCGCTGCGGTAGGACAGGAGCATGAAGATATGAGCAGGACATTAGGATCAGGTTGGTCCTGTTCACAGGAACAGGCTCTTGAGGATGTGATCACCGCACCAAGCCTATCAAGGAGAGTCTGGGTGACACTCTTAGCCACATGGATTAGTTTTAGGTAATTCTATAGGCCAGTGCTGGAGTCCCCACCTCTGGAGGTGTTTAAGCAGCCTGTAGAGCTGGTGCTTAGGGACAGGGTTTAGTGTTGGCTCTGCAGTGCTGAGTGGAAGGTTGGACTGGATGAGCTTGGATGTCTCTTCCAAATGGATGTTTTCCGTGATTCAGTGACTTAAACTCAATGATCCTTATGGGTCCTTTCCAACGCTACAGTCCATGATTCTATGGTGTACATTGCAATGCTAATATTTGATTCTGCAAGACACACTGGCAATTATAAACTAAATAATATATTACTTCACTGCATCCAGTTTCTTTTGCAGGTCAAAGGTTGGATTGGATGATCTTTGAGGTCTCTTCCAACCAGATGTTTTCTGTGTGATTCTGTCTGTATGTGTGCATTGATTACAGCATCATTTTAATTAAGGCTGAGAAGCAAAGTCTGCTTCAGAGCAAATGAAGTTCATCTGTCCATCAGGACCAGTGGCTGCAGCAGCAGTGGACTGTCCTGTGGGTGGTGGTAATGCTACGTCAGTGAAGGCTCAAGTTAAACAATCTTTCTGACACGGCTGACTGACACATAAAATATTTTCTGGAGTCCCTAAGTCAGATGAATAAACCAGGCTGTGTCTAGAGCTGTGCACAAGCTCTGTGTACTTTTTCCCCATGTATGTATTCATTAGGTGAAATATAGTCTGTGTCTATCCATTTGATAGTGAAAGTAAGCATTGGAAATGTGTGCTTACACTTGGACTATTATAAAAACACTCCTGTGTCTCAGGCACGTAGCTGTGAGGGAAAAGTACATTAAAATATAAATATAAAAATTCTAACTGACTTATGCATATTTTCAGGTAACATTTTCTCACCTTTTATTTTACAAGAAGGGCATCTCAAATTATGCCAAAGAAAGATGCCCAAGTGAGAACAATAGTTTATGTTATGTTAACATACAGCATGGGAATCCATAGAGGAATTAACAGCTGCATGTGATGATGTGCATAACAGTAAAAGAGAGTGACTTTGCTGTTAGAATGCAAAAGCTATCACAGGATGGACTGAGTTGGAAGGGACCTCCGAAGGTCATCTAGTCCAAGAACCTCTGCAGTAAGCAGAGGCATCCTCAACTAGATCAGGTTGCACTATTATATTTAGACTGGTATTGACACCAGTACAGAAAAAAACCCACATTTTCTAAAAGGTTTAATAGATAAAAGAGCCTTTAAAACAATCTGATTGGAGAGGAAGACTCTTTCAAAGCACTCAGGTAACAGTGGCTCAATGCTTGCTTTTCTTGCTTTCCTTTCTTCCACTGGTATTCTGTTGCTCATATACATCTTCCCATTTTAAAATGTGAAATCTTCTCATTTAAAGGTTTTTATTCCTTCTTGTGATTATTTTAATTAATTCCCCTTGATGCTTGACTATACCTCATGACTGGAAAATCAAGAATTTCTTAGCCAAGTGGAAAGGTGTGGCCTTTTTTTAAAGCGATGTGGCTTCATCTCATTGTTATTTTCAGTGTGCAGATTGAGAAGTCTTACCTTTTTTTCAGCAGGCACATGGTTTAAATTGTGTACCCAAAATCAAAGGATATTAAATTATTAAGCAGTGTGGACCTGACGCTTAGGGACATGGTTTAGTGTTGACCCTTGAGTGCTGAGTGGAAGGTTGGACTGGATGAGCTTGGAGGTCTCTTCCAACCAGATGTCTTCTGTGGTTAATTCTGAAAATCTTGGCTTCTCTATAGTTGAAAGACTTTAGAGTTTATACTTTTAAATTCATAGAATAACCTTGTCACAGAATGGTAAGGTT
>VWYK01125657.1:0-13123 GCA_013399775.1 Semnornis frantzii | reverse complement strand
GGAGGTGTCCCTGCCTATGGCAGGGGTTGGAATTGGATGATCTTTGAGGTCCCTTCCAAGCTTACCATTCTATGATTCCATGATTTAGCCACCTATGTTAATTATGTGCCTGCTGGTGATCTCTACCCAGTTTTAACAGTCTACATCTTTTCTGACATGGAACAGATCTCTGAACTAGCAAAAGAAGGTGGCTCATGCAGTTCAGAATGAACCACCTGAGCCACTCAGCTCCTTGTCTGGATTAAAATTTGCTTTTTCAGGAGCAATTTATGGCTATTTAAATAACCTTTGTTGTGTGAAGGGCTCTGTCTGAGCTGTCTGTGCCATACAAGGCATCCCACAAGGAGAGCTGACTCTTTGACCTTTTATTCTCAGGCCAGGGAATGAGGCATGCCATGCACTCGTGTGCTCTGCCCCTGAGCACCACTCTGGGTAAGTTACTTGGACAGCACCTCTTGCCAGCTGATTCACAGAGTGCAATCTGCATAAACTCTTGCAAAGAAATGCTCATTAATATTCCTAGCCAGAGGCAACTGTGCTACAACCCAGCAAGAGGAAGGGTCAGAGGGAAAAAGAAAAAAAAAAAAAGAAAAGGAAGGGAAAAGAATTTCAGGCCTCATAGAACAAGTCAGTACAGCCCAAGACAAGTGGTGCCTTTGTTGCTGGAAGAAGAAGAGAGCATTCTGCTCTAGGAAGAACTATGCAAACAGACTGCAAACACGAAGATAGCCTCCATGCTGTTTTTATCAATAACCCAAGAGTATCCAACAGACCAAGACAAAGCCTTCCCCTAGGATATCTGAACAATTTAATGGAACCAAACAGAAGGACTGGGGAATTCCACAGAGCATCAGCAGAGCAGTTGCAGAGTCACCCCACTCTGCTCAAAATATTCTAGGGGTATGGTCCCCTCCACCTCCTTTTCCCCTCCCCATGCTCTACGCCTGGAACTGTGCCTGCCTTCTGCTGTGGCAATTTCCATCTTCTTGCAACAGAAAGGCAGAGGCTTTGCTAGCACAGGGAACCGTAAGAGGATTGTGACAGTAGTGTGTTTTTATCTGAAAATAGGAATTCTCTGCCATTGCCCTCCCCCACTTCTATAAAAAGGGACTTTAAAAGGTAGAAAAGAGGTGGTTATGTTACAGTTATTCATTTTCTTTTGATCTAAGTGATATATCACTTTTCCTATTAGGATTTAATTTGCTTTAGCATGAAGAGATCAGCAAGTGAGTTCTATTTTAATTAGACAGGTACTAAACAGTTTGATAGCAATTTGAATACTGACAAGCTGGAGTGCTCACTGGCCCATGAACAGAAATGATATTACAGTGTTCAACCTGCTTGAAGAGAAAAAGTCCCTTAAATATTTTACATGCAAGTTAAAAATGGAAGAGGAAAATATGCCAAATGGCAAGATAAAACATGGGCAGTTATGATACCAAAGCTGACCTGCAACACACCTGCAAAACTTGTTAGCTACCTTCTGTAGTTCCTGCTCCTTAGCAGGAGGCTCAGTTTAGCAACAGTTACTGCAGGTAGGGGGGGGAAGTTAGAACACAGACTCTGGAGAACTGTTTTTCATAACCAAGATTTTGGAGTAGTCACTGCAGATGCCACTGCCCGAGGAGAATGAGTCATAAATATGTCATAAAAGACAGCTGCATACACAATAAATGAGAAGCACAACATATTTAACTTGAGAAGGTAGATTTGCTGCTCCTTGCCAAAGTGCAGCCTCTCTCTGCTCCTTCACAGTGCCCATAGTTGTTGCTTCCTCCTGCCCCACACCTTTTCTCCCACTGGAGCTTTCTACCAGTAACCCATTTATGACAGCAGGTTCTCACCAACTCTTTTGCCTCACGAAGTTGTGTACCAGCTTGCCAATGAGTAATTCACAGAACCACAGAATTAATCAGGTTAGAAAAGACCTTCGAGGTCATCAAGTCCAACCTGTCCTCCAACATTATCTAATCAACTAACCCATGGCACCAAGTGACACATCCAGGCTCTCATTAAACAGTTTCAGGGATGAGGACTCCACCACCTCCCCAGGCAGCCCATTCCAACGGCCAATCACTCTTGCTGTGAAGTTCTTCCTAACATTCAGCCCAAACCTGCCCTGGGGCAGCCTGAGACTGTGTCCCCTTGTTCTGTTGCTGGTTGCCTGGGAGAAGAGATGGATCCCAACCTGGCTACGACCTCCTTTCAGGTAGTTGTAGACGGCAATGAGGTCTGCCCTGAGCCTCCTCTTCTACAGGCTTAAAAAGACTACCTAAGAGCCTTTTCTGGACTGTGGGAGATTCATCTCTTGACTTCTCCCTCTCTGATGTGTGTGCCAGCTTGCCAATGATTCATCCCTTCAAAAGAAGGCTACATAGGAGGCTTTTCTGGATTGTGGCAGACTCATCTCTTCACTTACCTCTCTCTTGTTGCTCCTGCTTCTTCCCTTTTCTGCCCTTCTCCAAGCAAATCATGCTTCTAGGAGTGTTGTTGCTAGCCCAGTAAGCAATGGCTATGTTCCATCTAAGTCTGTTTTGTTTGGTTGGGTTTGGGTTGGGGGGGGTGGTGGTGGTGTTTGGTTGTGTTTTTCTTTTGTTACTGCTGTCCAAACACTAGAACAAAAAGCAGCAGACTGCTTTTCTTTCTGAGCCAAAGAGTGCTATCCATACATCAACACAAATACACACACACTCCCCCTTTCACCTACAGAAAACCTGGCAGCTCCAGCTTCTGAATACACCCACGGGACCCACTGTAAATAAGATTAACTCAGATATGGTAGCCTGCATTGCACCCCCCAATAAGACACCAACCTGATCTAGGAGAGACACTCTAGAATCGTTAAACACATCCCTTGCAGTATAAGCTATTATCTTTCCTTCCATCATTTGCATCAGAAGAGGAATTTCCCATGTCAGTCAAGCAACAGCATAGGTAATACTAAAGCATCAGTATCAGAAAAGAGAAAAACAAAGCAAAGCACCAGCAAATGTTCTAATGCAGTATAAAAAAAGGACAGGGCTAATGAAAGGTTTCCTCAAAAACTCATAGTCCTGCTCCTGCTTCAGTGGGCAGAAATGGAGACAAACAAGCTGTTCTAATAGTCTAGCAGCCTGGTGTGATACCCAGATTCACAAGCTCCCCTTTAGCATTTTAAAAGAATGACACAACTGCTATCTTTAGGAGTGGGAGCTGGAATTTCAAAGCTGCCAGAGTCTTTTAATTTCTTCGGGTTATGAATGCTTAACTCCAGCAAATTTCTTTGAAAGATCCATTATAACATTCAGAACTGGGATCTGTTTGAAGATACTGCATAGCAGTCATGAGAGGCAAATCTGCCTGGTGACTGGAAGAGGACCACGAGCAGTCACCATTTTTCATGTCCATTCAGGACTCTTGCCTGAATTACAGAGCAAACTCAGGCAGCAGAACCTCATTTCCTCAGTACATACACATGTGAAATAAATAGCATGGGGGGTTGGGGTTTTTTTTATGTTCCCTCACAACTATATTGTGAAGCTTATTTATTTACAATATGTAAGGTTGTGTGTTTCCCATATAATCACCTGGAGTTAAGCCAATCACTCAGATGGAGCCCTGCATCATTAAATACAGCTCTAAACTGCTCAGCCTGTGTAGTAGTGATTTAATTAAGGACACAGTTTCCAAAACTTCCGTTTCTCACTCTTTGGACTTACCTAGTGAAAAACACTAGAAAAAAAAAAAAACCAGATTGTTTACTCTGGTTGCTTTTCTTTTTCTCTTACTCCATGTGCTTAGTAAACCCTTCATTTCCTTCCTATTCCTTTTCTATTTTTTTCTCCATAGAAATGCAATTTGCTCTGCAGTTAATTTTGCTTTACTACTTAGCACTGATAATCAGCCTACCAAAACTTCTCCAGCCCCGCCCCCAGCTTTCTGCCCAAAGTACAGATAGACTGTACTCAATGAAATCAGAAAGAAGTGAAGGGACAAAGTAAAGCAGATCAATCTGTTGCCTAGACTGCTAGCAGGTTACAGGGGTACACACTCTTCTTTCCACTGTCATCTCCAGCTCTGCCCTGCAAATGCATCTCCTGAAAAGCAGCAGTGCTGGTTGCTCTAATAAGAGTCTGGCAAGGTAGCAGGTTTGCAAGTCAGGCAGATACTTATTTTCTGGCTTCAGAAATCTGGTGGTGGTCAAATTTTAAAGAATTCCTAGCAGTCAGTTCACCAAAGGAAGAGAGAAGAGTGAGAGAAGACAGCAGGGCACTTAGAAGCATGTGTAATGACAGACTTAAATCCCAGTGAAGGTAACCAGGACTGACTGTGTCACTCAGTCATGTGTCAGTCATTTTAACTTACATGCTTCCAATACTGATTTTTCAGTGTGAGTTCCTCTCCTCTTGACTTCCCTATGAACACTCCTGGGTTTTTTTCCCTCCAAGTTCCCTCCTCCTCCTTTTTAATTTTCTAGAATTCTTGTTGCATCTCATTGAAACCATCTCTAGATACAAATCTCATCTTCCCACTTGCTTCCCCTTCTCAGCCCTGTAAAAATCTGGGTCTGCTTTTCTGATACTGCCTCTATGTCCTTTCTCACAAGCATTTTCCCTCCTCCTGTTTTCCTGTCCTTTACAGTATAGAAAAGATCTTGTGATGGAGACAGAGTTAAAAACATCCTCATTATTCAGCTTTCAGCATTTTCATATCCTGATGACCTCACACTCTGTTTAGTTTACCACTTCTGCTAGTTTTCACCTAGCCTTCTTCCCAGGCTCACCTTTTCCTATGAAACATCCTTGAGGGTCTAGCTTCTGCCATTACCCTTCCCTGTGAGAACCACTTGTCTCACAGTGGCTAGAACAAAGATGTCAAGCAGGGGTAGATGGAGAGTAATGACTACTCATACTTTTTGTTTTACATCACTGACTCTGGTGATTTAGAGCCCTCAGTCAAGCTCATCTGCTGGCTAACAGTTTCTCTGGTTTTATTCTCCTGAGAGTGTCAGTCTGAAATTGAATGGCAAATAAATACTTCCAGACAACTAAATACTTGCCTTTGAAGGGACTGCAAGAGTTTATTCCCACTGTTTGCAATGCATTCAAAGATGATAGCCCATCTCCATCCTGCTTTCAACAGTGACCTGAAATTCAGTGGAGTGCAGGTTTCTAAGTGCCTGAATCACTTTTGAAAACCAAATTTAGGAGTCAGGTTTTTTTTAAACATTACCCTCTCTGAATTAAGGTTCTCTTTTTTTTCTGCCCTTACTCATAATCAAGTATAAGCCAGACTTGGGACCACTTTTGCAGACAAATTAATAGCAACACTGCTCAACGTGTTTTTTTCCACTCTGCAGTAATTAAATGTGCAAAACTAAAACTTCAGATCTGTGCTTTTAGTTACAGACCAGACAGACTGAAAGATTTTTCCTGGAAACAAAAGATTATTGTTAGCTCCCTGTATAGGCCTATCTTAAGTGTCACTTCAGACACTTAAGGTGATTTATCAGTGCTACATAATCATAGAATGGTTTGGGTTGGAAGAGACCTCCAAAGGTCATCTAGTCCAGCCTGCCTGTCTGTCAGCAGGGACATCCTGCACTAGATCAGCTTGCTCAGAGCCTTGAATATCTCCATAGATGGGATCCCATCTACCTCCCTGGGCAACCTGTTGCAGTGTTCCACCACTGCCATGGTGCAAAACTTGTTCCTAACATCCACTCTCAATCTACTCTTCTCTAATTTCAGACCATTGTCCCTCACCCCATCTCTACAAACCTTTGGTAACAGTCTCTCTCTCAACTTCTTGTGCCTGAAAGGTCACTAGTTGGTCTGCCTGCAGCTTTTTCTTCTCTAGGCTGCACAACCCCAGCTCCATCAGCCTGTCCTTGTTGGAGGATGTCTAAAGCTTTACCTGTGTGCACTAGATTGTTCAGTTGGCTTATCCTCAAATGAGCCAGGGACTGACTTCTGTGCTTCAGAGCTTGTGTGCTGGGGAAATGAGGGGGCGGAAGGAGGCTCTCCCTCGAGTCATCAAAGATGGTGAGGCAGGACAAGCTAAGAAATGCCTTGCTGGAACCCACTACTCTATGTAGCCCAGGATTTGGTCTGTGACAGCAGCAAGAGTAGATGTTGGTCACTTCTGCCACACACCCTCCTTGCACTCCCCCAGCACCACGAGACCCCTCCTGAAGTACTGCATCTGTTGTAGAAATTAATAATCTGTTACAAATTATTAATATTCATTTACATATGGATATTAATTTTCTTTATTAATAGTATTTATTAAATTGGGGGAATTCCCTGAGATTCTTTTGGATTTTGGGTCGACAGGAAGTAGCTGCACACAGGGTCTTTATGGACATGGAATCACTGAGAACTTGGAAAATAGGAAGGCGAAAGCAAGGAAATTCTAATGATGCTTATGCAGCCTTAGCATTAACTCCAGCAGATGTACTCAGACGTGCTGATCCCTGGGGTAAAGCTACAAACTATTCCAGGCAGAGGGCAGAAGAGTTGAGCTGCTGCTGAGCTGCTGGTGCAAGCTGCAAACAGTCCCAGCATAAGGCAGTGGTGAGTGGGTTGCTCCTGATGGTGGTGAGGCAGCGCTGCAGGGCCTGGCTTCTGGGTCCTTCCCCCAGCAAATACAGCACTTTGAAAATGAAACTGCCCAATGGGCACTGGCAGCATCCATCTGGCCAGTGAATTCAAAGCTTTGTGCCTCCTGGGACCATGCAGGCAGGCTGAGGGGCAGCATAAGACACCTGACTTGGTGGTGCTAAAATCCCAGCCCTCAGGGCTTTGGCTGGGGCCAAACCCTCCATTGTTTGCCTATTCTACTCAACTCCTGGACATGCAACAGGAGGAGGAGAGCAAGGGTTAAACGAGTCTGGCAGGATTTGTGCCCTGCCAGGACAGCATCCAGTTCTGGTGCCTTCAACACAAGAAGGGCATTGAACTGCTGGAGCAGGTCCAGAGAAGGGCCACCAAAATAATCAGAGGGCTGGAGAATCTCTCCTCCTGAACCATTCCTTATGTTTGTCTAATTGTTCTGAAAGAGACCAGATGAGATGGTAATCTCTCTAGTATGGTCCCTCCACTTTTACGTAGTTGCATCACAGAATAACAGAATATCAGGGGTTGGAAGGGACCTCCAAAGATCATCCAGTGCAATCCTCCTACCAGAGCAGGGTCACCTAGAGCAGGCCACGCAGGAACATGTCCAGGGGGGTTTGGAACGGCTCCAGAGAAGGAGACTCCACAACCTCTCTGGGCAGCCTGCTCCAGGGCTCTGATACCCTCACAGTCAAAAACTTTCTCCTTTTGTTCACATGGAAGCTCCATGTGCCCCAACTTGTCCTGTCACTGGGCATCCCTGAGCACAGCCTGGCTCTGTCCTCCTGATACTGCCCTTGGCATCCTTATAACCATGAATGAGGTCAACCCTCTGGGTGCTCTTTTCCAAGCTAAAGAGCCCCAGCTCCCTCAGCCTGTCCCTGTAAGCAAGAGTTGTCATGTTCCCTGCTAGGGTTCCTTGTTCCTTTACCTCAGCAAATGCATTTACTCTTCCTCTGTAGGTCATTTTTCCAGGACCTGTGATTACTGTCACTGCTTTTCTCTGCATTTACCTCCAGCCACTCCACATGTTGTTTGAACTGCACTACCCAAAAGCAGATACAGCCTTAAAGCTAAGGTCTTACAGATGCTACAGCAAGAAAGTTTCATGGGTCACGTAGGCTATACTCCTGTTTATACATCCCAGTGTGACATTTGTGTTTTTCACAACTGCATGCTAGTACTGACCTATGTTTAGGTTATGCTCTGCCATCTATCTCAGATCTAGTTCTGCAGAACTTCCATCAAAGGTTTTTTCCCTCTGTTTGTGTTCCTGCAGCTGCTGCTACAAGCCTGAGTGTGACAATTGTAGCTCTTCCAGTCAAACTGCATTCAATTTGTTTCAGACTAAGAATCTATTTTGATAAGGGTCATTTTTTATTCTAATCCAACTCCTCAATGTACTCCAGCACCACATCATCTGGGAATTTCATAGGCATACTTTCATTTTTTTGTCATCCAAATTACAACTGAAACGTTGAACAGTCCTGAATCCGGGACAGGTTCCTGCAAAATACCTTCCATCCACCCTTTTATTTTGACAGCAACCCCCTGATTATTCTCCACATTCCTTTTCCCTAATTGATTTTGTGCCCAATCTACAGTACTTTCCCAAATATTAAGTTCCCCTGGTTTACTTATCAAAATGCCACAGGAGGTGGTGTCAAAAGCCTAACAGAAGTGGAAATGTGACATCTGCTGCTTCTCCTTTATCTGCAGAGTCTGATACGCTCCCACAAAAGGAAATTAGTTTGGTTTGCCACGGTTCATTCTTCTCAGGCATATTTGGTTGCCACTCATAGAATCATAGAATGGTAAGGTGGGAAAGGACCTCAAAGATCATCCAGTTCCAACCCCCTGCCATAGGCAGGGACACCTCCCACTAGTACAGGTCACTCAAGGCCTCATCCAACCTGGCCTTGAACACCTCCAGGGAGGTTGTGGAGCACAGAATCACCCAACGTGATCTTTGATCATATTGGGTGATTCTGTGCTCCACAACCTCTCTGGGCAACCTGTGCCAGTGTCTCACCACCCTCACTGCAAACAACTTCCTCCTAACATCCAGTATCAATCTCCCCTCTGCCACTTCAATCCCATAGATGCCTTTGCAGCTGGACCTCTTCCATGCATCTCTCCATCATTCTTAACAGAAGAGATAATTCTAGTGTTCAGGTGACCCATGACATACATCTCTTTGTCTGANCCCACACTGTTCTTGCTGCAGCCCAGCACTCAGTTGCTGTCTGGGCTGCACTCACACTGCAGCCTCATCTTGAGCTTTTCATCACCCCAGACCCTGCAGGTCCTGTTCCTCAGGGCTGCTCTCAGCCATTGCCCACCCAGCCTGGAGTTGTGTTTGAGATTGTTAACTTCCCTGTGCCTACACAGCATTTCACCAGCCACTCGCTCCAGAGATTTTCTGGGAGTCAGAGGAAAGACAGGAGGACCAAACAAGTCCCTTTTCCCCTCTCATACAGATGCTGCCATAACACAAGCTTTTCCCAAGATTTTGATGTCTCACTCAGTTCTCAAATACAAGCCAGTAACAGCTCTGGAAATTCTTCTTCCATGCTGGGAAGTAGTTCCTCAAGCTTGGCCTGACTTTAAAGCGCTCAGGTATTTTCCATCATGTTTTAGAAACAAAAGCAGCACAGTGAGAGTGTTCTTTAAATTATTGGTGAGAGTCTTCTTTAAATTATTGGTGAGAGTCTTCTTTAAATTATTGGTGAGAGTCTTCTTTAAATTATTGGTGAGAGTCTTCTTTAAATTATTGGTCATCACATCCCAGCTTTTCTGTGGTAGTATTTGTCAGTCTGACTCAATCTGTGAACCTGAGTCAGGCTGCAAGCTTGGACCCAAAGGGTGGCAAATGCTCACAAGCTCCATCATAATTAAGCCTGCTTAGCTGACCCTGTTACTGCTCACTCCCTCAGCTCTCTTGTGACTTGGAAGATGATATTTTCCTATTTAATGTCAGTGAAAAACATGTGAGTGGCATTTGTGGTGGTAGGTCAGCTTTTCCTTGAGTGTGTGAAGAACCCCAGACAATGGCCTAGTGTACTTACACTGAGTTAATATTTCACTGCCTCCAAGTTAAAAAAAAAAAAAATCATTAAAACCAACCAAACAACAACTCCTTTGGTTTGATCTCCTTCTTTTCAAGGCTCAGATATATCACAAGACACTTGAAATTAATAAAAAGAGACTATAAATCCAGACTAATGCCAGCAAAAACAGTCATATGATTCTTGCTTTTACATGTTCTGGTCATGTGTTGTCTCCTGCAGCTAGAGAGGATGCAGTTTTGTAGGTATCTCAGATCTTTCTGAGGCTCTCTGACTGTGGGTATCAAAGCTTTCTTAGCCTAAGATTTGTGACCATTGTGAGCATCAGGACATACATGCTGAAAGTTGGACCAAGCTCTGCTCACATGGGAAAACCCCAGAGGCATTTTCTGCCATTATTTTGCCTTCCAGTTCTACTTCCATTTTGATGAAGGACAAAAAAGGGATTAACTTTTGTTGCCTTAAACCTACTGACATCAGCCTATGCCTCCTTGGAGCAGCCTCTTCCCCACCACCATCAATTAGTGAAACATTTTGGAAACTTGCTTCAAAACTTGCCTTACTAAAGCAGAAAGCAGTCATACTGTGATACTGGCCTGCCACCTGCAAGCAAGACAGTCCTACACCTTTCCTAACACAAGTATGTGTGATCCTGCCTCAAGATATCATCCCATGAAATGATGACTTCTGCCCTGTACCTACACTGGCATTACTGAGATTATTCAAGGTCCAGGTAATCCTCTAAACCAAAAGAATCATAGAATCATAAAGTGGTTTTGGTTGGAAAAGACTTCTGAGACCATCAGGTCTAAACCAGCACTGCCAGGTCACCACCAAACCATGCCCTTCAGCACCACATCTACATGGCTTTGAATCCCCTCCAGGGCTAGAGACTCCACCACTACTCTTGATGGCCTGTTCCAGGTCTTGACAGGCTTTGTGGAGATGAAATTGTTCCTGATGTGCAGCCTAAATCAAACCTTCCAATGAAGAGTTTTTTTGCCCAAAGNCTGGGTGCTTGGCAGCAGAGCCCAACCCCAGCTGGCTGCAACTTCAGGTAGCTGTAGAGAGCAATGAGGTCTGCCCTGAGCCTCCTCTTCTGCAGGCTGCACACCCCCAACTCCCTCAGCCTCTCCTCACAGGGCTCTGCTCTTGTCCTGTTGCTTGTTCTTTGAGAGAAGACACTGACCCCCACCCCACTACAAGTAATAAGCTTGCAAAGGGCATTATGGTCACCATCAACCTCAAAACAAGAAAGATCTACAGACACCAAAAGTGATCTTCCACTACTGAGTGATCTGGGCTGCTTCTCCTCAGACAAAATGCAATTAAAACCATGTATGTAAGTTAAACCATGTGTGTAATTAAAAACTGTGTATGTAATTAAAAACTGTGTATGTAATTAAAAACTGTGTATGTAATTTAAAACATGTATGTAATCAAAAGCTGTGTATGTAACTTTAACCATGTATGTAATTTTAACCATGTATGTAATTTTAACCATGTATGTAATTGTGCCTTCAATTAACATAGTGGAAGCATCCCTCTGTATATACCTGCTTGGATGATGTGAAGAGAAAATAGGAGTGACAGCACCAGGGAAGCTGGAACTCTAACCCCTCATTACTCCAGAGTCCAAAGCCTTCTCAGAAATAGGATTCTTGGTTTTCCTTCTTCCTCTGCCTTTGATTTGTGTCTCAAATATGTGTATGAAGCTCTCATCCTGCAGTCAGGAACGGACACCCCCACGTGCTTTCTGCCTGATCCCTGGATCAGCATCAGTTCTTTTTCTTTAAAAACCCCAAGTCATTCTCAAGTTGCAGTTCCTGACAGGCAGCAGTCCTGCATCTTTCTGTCTCTGCATGTACACACAGCAAGAGCAGCAGCAGCTGCCACTGCTGCTCAGACCTCCTCCCTTTGGACTGACAACCTGTCTTAATGTTGAAAAACAGTGCAAGGTAGCACTTGAGACCAAACGTGCCATTTTCCTTGTCAAAATGAAAGCTGTAAATTTTAAGCCTAATGCTTAATGTATCCAGATATTGAACAGAGGGACTTTTATCCTCAGCTTAATGGTCTGTCTAAAATCATCAAAAAAGATTACTTAAAAATTCAAGGTCCTCAGAGGTCCCATAAAAACCGTGTGGAACATTTTTCAGGTTTGGGGAGGGAAGGGGGTGGTAGGTTAGAGGGTTTTTTCCCTTCCTTTTCTTCCACATGCAATGGAAAAACACGTAGAAAAAGGTTTTAATCTCTTCCCTTTTTTTTCCTGAGCTTGAAAGACTTTCAGACAAATCTGCCTATAGTCAGGGAACCAGAGCTTTGGCTGGAGTAAGTCATCATAGCTCTGCTAGTTGGTAAGAAACGAGGATGATTTACACCACCAACCAGTCTTGCCCAGGCTGTTTCCTGTAAAAACTGCCCAGTGAAGTGAGATCTAATACCTCCAAATATTCCTCAGAGACTTGGATTCTAGAAATCAAGTCTCAGTCAACCTGCCTGCTTCGTGGGGTTTGTTTGTTTTGCTAACGTTGGTGTAGCTGTCGAAGGATTTGAAGGTTCTGTTTATTTAGTTTTCAGATGTTAAACTGGGAGTATCAGCTGCCTTTTCTTGCAGGGATTTCACAAAGGGTTTGCACAAAACCTCTCCTCTGTTGCAATCCCAAGCGCAGAGGAACTACTGGCAAAGCATTTGGTGCTAGGGCACACTTCCCCTCTTTCCCCAAAACAGGGAAGCAGCTTCCCTTTCCCCAGCAATGTGGCACCTTCCAGCGTCCAGAGCTACCAGCCGTGGGCTAGAACTGGGAAAAAAATCCAAGCAGCATTTGGTAACTGTGCTCAAATAAAAAAAAAAAAAAAAACCCTGTGGTTTTAATACCTATTTACCAAAATCTCCCATCCACTAAAAATCTGCACCAGCACATCCTCACTAAATCTTTCTCCCTCACTGCTGTAGCTTGGCAGAACCGAAATCCAAATCTACTCTGGATCTATACAACTAAAAGCTTTTGAAGATGCACAACTAAAAGCTTTTGAAGTGCGTCGGCATCTGTCCACACCTACAAGCCACACAGCGTAGCCTGCACTCAAACATTTTTCTATTCCTCTGTAGTTTGCCATACAAAAAAAAAAAAACAAAACAAAAAAAAACAACCACCAAAACAACATTAGTAAAATAACACAAAGCATACAGGGATTATAGACTGCATTTTGAAGTGTTGGTAAACACAATGTTTGTGCATGTCAGACCACAATACTTCCAAAGAAGCTGTCAGTAAAAGTCAGCTTTAAAAAAGAAAAACACAAAACTAAACTAAATGAAAACCCTCAAAAAATCCCCAACAACAACAAAAAACCCCAAAACTTTCTAATTGTTTCTTTATTTCTGTCCCCATGTTTTTGTTATAATTTCTTCTTTAAATATATATAATATATACCAAATATATATGAGATATATAT